>BROF01004460.1:84876-107274 GCA_024346535.1 Eptatretus burgeri
AACTCATCCTATACTCTCGTTCCCACTTTTCTGTCTTTCCTATATGCTCTCTTCTCTTCCTGTTATCATCTTTTTTTCAGGAGTACAGTCCGGGGCAGGTCACCCTGACACAGGTTACTCCAAATGGTTATTATCCCAGTACACTGGTACTCATTTCACTGACCTCAAGAGGATGACAAGCTGAGTCAACCTCACCTCGTGTTAATTCAACGGTCGACAGGGGCTCCAACTCAGGACTCTCTGGTCCCAAGCCAGCCAGCTTAACCATTAAGTCAATACCAGGCTCGACCACAACCACGACCACTAGTATAACTTCTTAAACTGCTCTATTTATTCCCACCTCGTTGAATCGACCAGGAAACGTTTTTTGCCCAACTCTTTCGCAAACCAGTTAGCCACGAAGGAATTTCTAATTTGTTTAAGATGCTGGCGATAACTCGCCAACTCTTTGCGATAGACACAGTGGGATCTTTAACAGCCAGGAATAACCACTGTTCTCAGACGGGTCCTTGGATGAATATCCTTCGGATGTATGGCGCACACATCGATGCCTCACCTGAAACGCAAAACACCTGGATGACAGTTTATAGCCGAGTCAAGATTCAAAGCCATGCTTGACAAATCAGAGGTATGTGTGCATACCTGTAAGCTATCCTGCCAGCCCATAATATTTATGGTCACTGTTCCTCAAATAAATTTTGACGTGAAAACAATGAACTAAGAGGCTTCATGAAGAGAGAGTGGTTATCACGCGTGTTTTAGGGTTTGATGTACTGGTATTGAAGAGAGTTAAACTTTTCTGCAGGTAAACAGTGAAGATGTTTTACTATCTCCTGTTCTACCCGTGAATATCCTTGCTCTGCATCCTCAATTCCAGATTTATGAAATCCTGGAAATGAATGCTTCGTATTCCTCAAAGCCCACCATCAATGGCTGCAATTGAGAATTCAATTAAAAAGTCGCATTTTCAAGTGATCACAAATTGTGGGTTGTGTTCTAGTCTGGCAGCTGATAAATTCAATCTGCACAGGAAGTTTTCTCTGCACTATGATTGTTTATATCCAAGCAGACGTGATTACGCAAAAACTGCACAAGGATCTCCCACCTGTGATTAATTCATTTGAGAAATGGACACAGCAGGTATTTTTTTTTAGGTTCATAATGTAAAAGTGATGAATGAAGATGAAAGGAGGAGGGGGACGAGGATGAAATCTGATTCACAGACCAAATTTTTATGACATACCTGTAGTTGTAAAACGACTGGCAGCTCTATCTGAATCTAATTGGGTTTTAGGTTGTATCCGTCAGGGATAACTTAAAAATCAAAAGAGGAAGTGTTGACTGTATTAAGCCTGGTGTTGGCCTAACGGTTAAGGTGGCTGGCTTAAGATCTCTTGGTCTTGAGTTTGAGCCTGCCGGGCCATTAAATAATGCCAAGTGGGTTGATTCAGCCTGTCATCATTCCGAGGTCAGGAAAATGAGTACCAGCTTGCTGGGGATGATTGAGCCATTCGAGTATCCTGCGTCGGAGTGGCGACCCGTCCAGGATTGTGCCCAATAGCCCAGGAGACTGCTTCGGCAGCACCGACGTTCTCTACGGAGTATGGTACCAATGGATGGATGGATCCTTCTGAGGTCGGCAAAATGAGTACCAGCTTGCTGGGATGACTGAGCTATTCGAGTATCCTACATCGGAGTGGAAACCCGTCCAGGATTGTTCCCAATAGCCCAGGAGACTGCTTTGCAGCACCGACGCTCTCCACAGAGTATGGTACCAATGGATGGATCGATCCTTCTGAGGTCAGCAAAATGAGTACCAGCTTACTGGTAACAGGGGGCACTGCATCAGCGGCGCAGCATGCTCCCAGCAATGATGTGACCAGCAGTCACAGTCTGCACATGAAATAATAATAATAATAAAAACTGTATTGGAATTTAGTGAGGCCTCACCTGCAATAGTGTGTACAGTTGTGCTCACCACATCTTAGGAAGGACATATGGCTAGTTGCCAGTGAGAGGGTTCAGTGCAGAGCGACTCGGTTGATTCCGGACCTAACGAGACTTATTAAGCGACGAGGAGTCATGAAGACAAAGGGCCAACATGAAAGGATGTTGCTGTGTCCAAGTTATGCTGTTACCTTGTGTAGTTGGAATCAGAAAAAAACAGAAAAGAATAGGTGTCACATTGAAAAGAAGTCACACTGCTTTTCCTTCTTCCCTCGAGGAATCCAATTATAGTTTGGAATGCTGAATGTGTGTGCCTGGGGCAAACGTTGACCAAAGTCAGCATTTTCTTTCATTTGAGCTGCGGCAAGTTTTGGGACTTTGAGGAAAGGGAAGCAGAAGGAAATATTTGCAAGTGTGCTTGTCGCTGGTAAAGCTACAACTGCACAAGCACATGCGTTATATGCTGCTGCTCGGTATGGAATGTTGACGACACGCATCTGCATTCTGCTGAAGATTGACAAGGGAAACATTGCATCGATGCTTCAAAAGCTCTGCCTCTGCAAACCTCTAAGTTTAGACAGCTTCAGCACATTGCAGATGCCTGCTAATAAAACATTTCTTAGTGTTGTATCAATGGATCCAAGGGGGCTGGCAATATACAGTACTTAGAAGTATGGCCACTTGCCTTTTAGCGCTCTAGCCTGGGTTTGAATCTCAACCGAGCTATAAACCGGCATCCTGGTGTTATACATGTGAGACGATGAAATCGGTGTGTGTGTGTGTGTGTGTGTGTGTGTGTGTGTGTGTGTGTGTGTGTGTGTGTGTGTGTGTGTGTGCTGTCCAGTAGAGGGTGATAAGTCAGAAGACCCATCTGCCAGCACTGGTCATTGATGGGAATTAAGGTCTCGTGGTGTCTTTAGCGAAGAGTCGATGAGTTATTGCCGGCACCCTGAATAAATTACAAATTACTGCTTGTCTAACGCTAGGCCTGACCAGCTGACTTCAGAAAAAAACTTGGGCCAAAACTGCTCCCATCTGCTGACCCCATAAGCATTTGCAGTAATTTGGGCCATTAAGGAATAAAGCAACAGAATGATAAGAAGAATCCTTTAAATTCATTGAATCATCCAATCCGCTCCCCCCATACGTCCCCCCCCCCACCTCATAAGCTTTACTTATTCATAAAAATGTAGATTTTAGAAAGCATGACTGCATTTTCTCATCGCCTCTCTTCCAGTCTACCTTCCGCGACTCTCTCAGCCCTTGGATCCTCACCAGCAACTCCAAGATACGCAGGTTCTTCCTGTAAACCCTCTCCTTGTTGAACTTTCTAAATCCAGGCTGATTACACACCTCAATTCTTGAGCACCTCTTTTCTCCAAGCTGTTCTTTTTCTTCTCCTCCTCCTTTTGAAGCTGTTCTATCCCACTTTCCCTCATGCACCAATTCAAGCGGGTAGGTCGCCATCATCTCATATTTTCCCCCCCATTCTTAACCACAATCTTTTCTACCTCCATTAACCCCACCACCGAACCTTACCCTCTTACTTTATTTTTCCTCCACCCCTTTCTTTCCTCTTTTCCTGGTCATTCAATACCTTACTTTTTGTGTCCAAATGTTGCCCCACTGTCAGTTCATGCCCTCTGTCACCTTGCTCTTCCATGAGCCTCGATCTTGCAATGAAAAAAAAATACACATTATCCTTAAACACACTTTTCCCTCAGATTTGAGGTACTTTTGTCAGAAATATAAATATTTTCATTATTTGTTTATTTAATTCCACTCTTCTATACATATAAAAGCAAAATGTCTGTCTGTTTGTTTGTTTGTCATTTGTTTGTTTGTTTGTGACCCGACTTCTCTGAGCTCCTGAGGTTAAATGTCAGGAAACTTTATAGCATAACATTGTTTATTATGGTGCACCAAAATAGGGGTTTTAAAGTCATTTTCTCGCAAGTCATAAATTATAAACACACGAGCTACCTGTCACCATGTCTCCAGGCACAAAAGTAGATCTTTGTGCACAATGCTTCATAAAAATCCCAAATTTCTTTTGGATTTCAATTTGGTGAAGCGGTGACCTCCGATCGTCAAATATGGTATCAAATGTGAAAAATAACTTGATTAAAACGTGACCGTAATCGGGGAGGTCGGTGAAGAAGGAGTCATGTGACCTCTCAAATGCGCTAATAATTCAAAAACAAAAAATAGTACAAACACAAATCATGCATTGATCTAATAGTAATTTCAATGCTCATCCAAAGGCAAAAGTCCCAAGGATGAAAAAAAGAGTTGGTAGAAAAGAATGGGTGCCAACTTGGCTAACTTCACCAAATATACACCTAAAATATACAAACATGATATAGTTTAAAAGAATTCCATAATGTAACGACCTTTTTCGAAACATGTTAAAACGAGCTGTAAAAGGACTTCTTGGACGTTTCTGGGTGAGCTTTCCCATAACCTTGAATGAGGTTCTGATTGAGCATTTCACGACTAGCCATGGCTTTGCTGAGAGATCTCACTTTTTAAAACTGATTGATGGAAGAAAAAAAAAAAGTGATGCCACTTCCCTGAGAAGAGGAACAAGAGGCTGCAACAGGAAAATAGGTTGTCCATTTCTATATATAAAACCAAAAATGATTTTTTGTTTGTCACCTTCCTGCTTTGAGCTCCCAAAGTTCATAATTCGTGACGAAACTTTCAACGATCATAGTCGAGGAAGACCAAGAATCCTCCAGAGGGCATCCCGATTCACTGAATCAAACGCTTTACAGAGATCAACAAAGGCTGCAAGCAGCCCCTGCCGAAACTCTCGTCTGCGTTCGGTGAGGACCTGAAGAGGATGGATACGGTCAATCATTGTCCTCTTTGATGTGAAGCCTGACTGCTCTGGACGCTGGTGCTCAAGCAGATGGTGGCAAATGCCATCAAGAATTATCCGAGCAAAGACCTTGCCCGGCACTGAGAGCAGCTTCACCCCTCGGTAGTTGTTGCAGTCTTGGCAATCACCCTTCCCTTTCCAGAGAGGGACAACAAGGCCCCTCTTCCAATCAGTTGGGATGATGGCTGTGTTCCAGGCAGAGCACAAAACTGCATGCAACGACACAAGTGCAGCATTTCCACCAGCCTTGAGAAGTTCAGCATGGATGCCACAGATCCCTGGAGCTCTACCCCGTTTCAACCGGTTCACCGCAGCCCGTGTTTCCACAAGCGAAGGTGGACCACAGTTGATTGGAGGGTCAGCAACAGTGATTGTAAAACCCCTGAGGTCAACTCGACAGCTGGTAGATCAGCCTGGTACAACTGCTCAAAGTAACCTAAGTAAAGAAGTGAAGGCCCAGCAGGCCTTCACTTCAGACTCCTCTGTCAAGAGCCTACTACCCTCTACTGCGACTGCAGTACACCGAGGGATGGGCTTGGATGAAGGGAATGCATCCTTTGTCCTTTGAGAGACAAAATTCTTCTTTGCCCTATGGTGAGTTCTAAGACGTGTCGCAGCAACATCAAGGATGGTGGTCTTGAAGGCACTCCACAACTCTTCAGGACCTCCCAAAGCACCGGGACCCTTAAAATCCCCACTCAGCCTGTTCGCAAACTCCTCAGCTACCCTCTCATCCTTGAGCTTGCCAAGATCCAGCCGAGGCTAGGATGGCACCATTCTCCTTGATTTAAGGTGCAAATTCAGAGTTGCTACAACAAGCCGGTGGTCAGTATTGAGGAACTGAGCACTCCGGTAGACCCTGCAGTTCTGGATCATCCTCCAGGGACCATCATCGAGCACATGGTCAGTCTCCTTTGCCACACTGCCAGCATTAGAATACCAAGTCCAGCGATGAGCTTGTGGGCGCTGAAACCATGAACCAGCCACGCTAAGTCCAGGACTTTTTGCAAAATCAAGGAACTTGGTGCTATTCAGGTTCACAGTTCCAGGCCAATGGGGACCAACACATGTCTCATAACCATCCCTATCAGTTCCAGTCGATGCATTGAAATCCCCCAAGACGAGAAGTGTATCTCGTCTGGGGCACTGATCAACCACAGACTCGAGCGTGGCATAGAATGTGTCCTTCACGGTGATGTCACTCGCCTCAGTCGGGGCATAAACAGAGACCAGGGAAATGACACCGAAGGAGTGACGAATCCTTAATCTCATAATACGCTCATTGACCAGTGTTTCCTCAATTATCATTGGAATCAGCTTATTGGACACAGCTACAGCATCTCCTTGGGTATGGTATCCATCAGAGTGACCAGACCAACAGTTGCTGCAACCACCTGCCATGATTTCGCCGCAATCCAGTCTCCGAACCTCAGAGAGTGGTGTAATACTGATGTCCAAACACTTGAGCTCAGATGATAACAGAGACAGGTGATCATCCTCTCTTAGGGATCGGACATTCCAGGCACCCACCTGAATGGACCACCTCAGGTTAACCCAAGGAGACCGCCGTCTGGTGGACGACACCTCAGCACCACCCCGACACTCTCTCCTGCAATCTGACCCGGGAATGTTACCCTGTGGTTTCCCTCCTATCATCAAAGATTGGGGGTCCCAAAGGCTTTGTCCCAATCCCGTCATCCTGTGATTTGCCCTGCGAAGGGAAGCTGCACAGGAGGTACTCCCACGGAGTGGGTTTTCAGGGTTTTTTTGAATGCTTTTGGAATGTTTTGTGGAATGAAGGGTTTTACGGTGGCTGGAGTGCAAATCCTGCCACCAACCTTCGAATAAATAGTAACCCAACTGCAGGAGGACGTCCGCAGACACAGTTGGGCATTAAATATTGATGGCCGTTGGCTCACAAGGAGCTCCTCCGCCCTTTGACAGGTTTTGTTTTTAATCCTGCTGGGTGTCCATCTCCAAACATCCTCCTCACCAGAAGACTTGGTGGGGGAGACGGTTTAGTTGCCGACAACCCGACCATGGAACAGGTTAGTACAGGTTTACATGGTACCTGTAGTAGGTCACAGATCTATTCTGGCCTGACCTGACAATAATTTCCTGTGGAGAAAGTAAATTTATGGTCGGACACTGCAAGCTCTGGATAAATTAACAGTTTTTTTCCTCGACAATTACATTGAGTTGAATAATTCTTGATGGTATATTTCACAATTTGAGAATGTCTTAACCTTAAATGAACCCAACCCCCCTCAAAATGTCTGGATCCACCCCTTCCATTGTACTTCCATTGTACTTCCAATTCTGTTTCACACAAAATATGTGAGATATGTATTGATGAATTGGTGCTTCAGCATTACGTGTAGTGCTGGGTGACCGACTTCAGGTCGCTCTGCAAGTTCTGATGACATTATGACACAATGAAATATTGTACTTAAACTAGGAGACTATTTCGGCCTGGCGATTCCAAATAGAATGACACCAGAATTTAAAAGTCCTGCATAAGCTTCAGATGTAGAGACGAAATGTGTTGTTGAAACTTAAGATATGTAGCCTCACTATAAAATGTTTCCTCCCATTTGCTTGCTTTAAAAAAAAAACATTTCTAATAGGCACAGCCAGGGAAAGTTCCACATAACCAACAGACAGAATGAATAAAAGATGGAGGGGTCAAAGAGAAGCTAAAGCATTCCAGATGTCTCCAAGAGATACCGGAGGTTCGAGTTGAAGCCTGCACTGAAACCGAGCTACAGGCGGTGGTAGGGATCTGTTTGGTAACGGTTTGTTTGTTTTATCTGTTCGGTGAGAGGGATTTTTGTGTGGCGCTCCCTTTTTCAAAATCTAGATTTTGCAGCGCATCCCAAGTCTCCATGAGGGTGTTCAGAGTCGATCACAATGCGTGTACAGGTGTCACATACAGATCAGGCATACTTGCGGATCACCCCTTCTCCATGAAGGTGTCGACTGGGCAAGCTATTTGAATGCGTATAAAGACAGGGATGAACTTCTGAATTCGGCATGCGAGTTGCACCATTTACTGAGACACTGCTGTGCCATCGAAGCAGCGCACCTGCGCGTTCATGCAGGAATTTGTAATTTGTTCACGGTGCCGGCGATAGCTCGCCACTTAATGCCGGCAGATGGGACGCCCCAATTTAATGTACACCCGAGGGACGGCACACACATCAACGCCTTACCCTGCCTGCGAAACACCGGGATGACAGTTTGTAGCTAGGCTGAGATTCAAACCCAAGCCAGGCAGCTCAACTCTGAGTGCACATATCCTAGCAACCCTTTAATCTGTATCAAAGGTGACATCATACGTCTCTGACAAGCTCAGTTTCCACAAACATGGAATCTAAATGATTAACACTGCTGCTTTTAACCAGTATGAGAATCTACAGCCTCGTGGATACCAGTTCTCCTACACACCAACGTCATTGTCATACCCACTATATAATTTTCTGATGTATACACACATGTTCAGTGTTTTTCCTTTGTTTTTATTTTGTACACACTGCATCAACACCTGCCTGTGACAAAAGTACAGAAATTGTCTCTGTTCATGCAGATTAATGTTTCCCAAACCCGTGACGATGAAAACCCCCAATTTCCTCTTATTTGGTTTTCTGCAACAGAAATTATTTGCTTTCGTGAAGCGTTGGCGACGAAAAATCGCCAGCGAATGTGAAAGATTGATATACAATTTATTTTCTGGTACTTTGTTGTTGATGTTGAAGGTAAATTGGTAAATTTATTTTCATAAATCCACCGACTGAATAGTTCCCGCATATTCTGCATTGCAATTGTGTTTGTACGTGATATTTACCTCCGCCACCGAAGGTGGAGGTGATGTTTTCACCACTTTCTTGAAGTTTGTTTGTTTGTTTGTTTGTGTACAGGATATCTCAAAAAGTTGTGGATGGATCTTGATGAAATTTTGTGGGCAGGTTGGGTGTGTGACATTGACGAACCGGATCAGACGACTAGAATTTTAAAAGTGATTCTTCACCATTGAAAGATTGGCCAAAAATGATATATATATATATATATATATATATATATATATATATATATATATATATATATATATATATATATATATATATATATATCACGATATCTCAAAAAGTTATTGACGGATTCGGATTAATGAAGAACTAATTCCATTTTGGTGAAGATCCGAATCCAGATCTGAATACGAGAATTATTTAATTTTCGAAGTGATTCTTCACCATTGCAGAGATAGGGCCAAAAACGACAGAGTACTGTCTCGCATGATGTTTCAAAAATGTAATGGGCCTGATATGTTCTCGTGGATCAGGCATTGCATGGCAGAGGTATGCGCTCCACAGAGTGCCCTTCTAGTTTCATTTGTAAATGTCATACTGTTGACGTAAACTCACAATATCTCCCCCAAAAATTATTACAACTCTTTTGTTTGACTTTGTCTAAATACTACACACCAGCTTTCATGTCTTTCACTATTGTTCATCTTGACTATGCTTGTGGAGTAGATTTTTATTTATTTATTTATTTTGGATACAGAGTCAAGGGTCGTGAAAGGACAAGAACTCCGAACATATTAGGACGCAATAGGATAAAAGGAACGAGAGAGAGAGACAGAGACAGAGACAGACAGAGCACTAACACTGGAGTTGAAGAACAAAATCGAGGGAGGCTTGGACAAACAATGGACATGGGAAGGAATTAGGGTTAGGGGAAGATGGATGGAGTGATGGATACAGAAGGAAACTTTCAGGAAGGAAAAAATTGGAAATTTAGAATGAGCGAGTGGGCTTAGGGGTGGAAGGGTGGATTCACAGGGCTAGAAAAGATATGGCAAGGGTTTTTACCAAGGCTAGGGTTCATATGTTATGAGGTGTAGATGTTGATCTTTTTCTAAAGCGGTGGTGTAGATGTTGCAAGTCCATGTAGATACAAAGGCCATGGTTATGAAAAGAAAACAAACACATGTTGTGAAGTAAACGAGTAATGCATTAAGAAATTGTTGTGCGAAAAGATGCTCACAGGTGACTAGCTTAAAAAAAGAATCTCAGAGAGGGGAAAGTCAGTAGAGTTTAAAGTAGTAAGTCAATTAAAAAGATGATGCAGCAGGCAGCTTTGAGATGTGACCAGAGAAGTGTCGATATCAACTTAAATCTGAAGGAAATTGAATGTATCAGGACATTTGAGAGAAGACGAAGCACAAATAAAGGAGTTTTAAGAATCTGTGTTTTACAAAGTGTATTCTTCGATTTCCTATTGAACATAAAGAAACCCTTAACCTCGACTTCTGTTCAAGTTTAGGTCAAATGATGTGATGTTGTTCCATTCCTTATGATCGTCCTTTTAGCTCTCTCTCTCTCTCTCTCTCTCTCTCTCTCTCTCTCTCTCTCTCTCTCTCTCTCTCTCTCTCTCTCTCTCTCTCTCTCTCTCTCTCTCTCTCTCTCTCTCTCTCTCTCTCTCTCTCTCTGACTCTTTCCTGCGATTCACTTTCCTTTTAACACAAACTTGAGGATCATGGCGGGAGTGAAATCACAGAGGATGAGGGGGTTTGACTCGCAAAAAATAGCAGGAGGGAGAAGTGGGCAGTCATTGGATGTACAAATAATGACCTTTAAAATATATGACAAGATGAGATGACAGTGAGTCACAATCTTGAAGAAGTGGAAGGAGGACCATCATGAGACATGTAATCAGGAAGGCGGCGACTCCACAGGAAGCAACAAAGACGGACAGATGAATGCTGATGAGCAATGAGGGCTGGACTTTGTGGAAGGTCGAAAAGGAGATGGTTGCTAGAAAAGTGCTTTCACCCTGGTTGAGTTGTGGAGCGTTGGGCATCTAACAAGGCAGGGAGGAAGCGAGACCCGGAAGAGAGGTGGAAGGAGTTTGTGAAAAGAAAAATGTGGTAAATGTTGGTTTTCTCCCACATCTCCTCTGTTTTTCCTACCTGCTTGCTTGCCCTTTATCTATCATCCTGTCCCGTTGTTCTGCCCAATACACTATATTTCTGCTCTTTTGTTGTCTGCTTGTCCATCCTGTCATGTTTCTCCTTGCTCCATTCCTGATCCCTGTTCCACTGTCACCCAGCTCTTCCACAAACCTCAAAATTGTTTTTATAAGAAAAAAAAAACGAATTTAACTGCATTTTGCTGGAGACTCGAAAATTTTTCAGAGTAATTGACTCGAAGCAGCTATTCTAACCACAATAGAAGAAGCATATTAAATAAACAAGCTCGAATGAGCTAAGATCCTCGTCCTCTCAAGGATGACGTCATAAAAACGAATATGACGTCATTGTGATGTATCAGGTTTGCGATTAATTATCTGTGCTAATGCCCGGCTTGATTTCCGCAAACAAAATTCAAACAGCTTGCCTAGTTTCGGAGATAATGGTACAGGCGATTTCCATTAGCGGCGATATTATGACGTCAACTTTTTTTCTAGGAAGAATTTCCAAAATCGGAGATGGTTACTGCCTGCGCGTGGGCTTTCTGCATATACATGGCAAGTTTCATGAAGATCCGATGAAAACTCTGGGTTGTGAAACAAAAAATGGCAAAAAATAGGAACAACGTCATAAAAATTGATATGACGTCATAGTGATTTATCATATGTGTGGTAATTCATCTCTGCTAATGCCCGGTTCGATTCCCGCAAACAGAATTCAAAAAGCTTGCCAAGTTTCGGAGATAATTTTTAGGCGATTTCCATTAGCGGAGATATTTTGACGTCATAACTTTTTTTTCTAGGAGGAATTTTCAAAATCGGAGATGGTTACTGTCTGCGCAGGGTATTTCTACATATATATGCCAAGTTTCAGGAAGTTTCGATCCAAACTGTAGGCTGTGAAACAAACTAGTTTCGGAGATAATGGTATAGGCGTTTTCCATTAGCGGAGATATTTGACGTCATAACTCTTTTTCTAGGAGGAATTTTCAAAATCGGAGATCGTTACTGTCTGCGCAGCATATTTCCACATATATATGCCAAGTTTCAGGAAGTTTCAATGAAAACTGGAGGCTGTGAAACAAAAAAGTCCACAAGAACAACAACGTGAGTAAGACTTGGAGATCCTCCTCGAGGATCTAAAAATGAATTATTTTATGATGAGCAAGAAATTTATTGTCTTCAAAGGCTCCAATTATTCCCACCTCAATGTGCTGTCGGCTGGGAATTTTTTTTGCTCAAGTCTTTCACGAACCTACGAACTGAGACTGACGTTCGACTGTAGGTGGCAGTAATTTGGGATTTGTTCAGTGTGGCAGTGATAACTCGCCTCATCTTCACAAAAGACACCATGGGCTATTTTATGTCTACCAACTTCCAGTGCTGGCAGACAGGTCCTCTGGGTTGACATCCGTCCGATGGATGGCACATATGTTGATGCCTCGCCCTGAATGTGAAGCACCAGGGTGAGCTGGGTCGAGTTTCAAACCCAGGCTAGACAGCTCAAAGGCAAGTGCACACACCTTGAGGCTATCATATCAGTTTAAGTTGTAATTAATTAATTATAATGAGGAAAAGAAAAACTTCATGCAAAGAGCATCTCCAGGGTGAGTATGTTTCTCATTAGATGCAGGGCAGATTGCCTTTGGATAATATTACATTTCTTTTCCTGGAAAGAAGCAATGGCAGACTCTGATGCAAACTGTCTGAAAATCCTGCAGCTAATGGTTTGTTACAATCCGATGTTTCCCTGCAGACATGATGCAATTTCTGTTTCTCCTCTGACTCGTCCTCCACATGCGATTTCATCAGAATCCCATCTCATTGGGTTTTTCTTCTTCTGACAAGTGATACTATCTTTCCACTTTAAATGATGTGCTTACCCATTCTTTAGTTTTTGAGAATAACCTGAAGCATTTGTCAGCGTTTGCTTCAACCAAATATTAATACTTTTGATGTCAAGGATACACACAAGGATACACACAAGGAAAGTAGATGCAGGAGGAGGCCATTCGGCCCATCATGCCTGTGCCACATCAACACTGTACCAATTTACCAACACCAGACCAAAACTATAACCAGAGAGTTGGTGTCAAAGCCACCCAATGCTCGCCTGTTTATATATTTATCGTTTTTAAAAGAGTGGTCTAATAATATTTTTTATAAAGCATTTCAGTGGTCTGATCCAAATAATTTTAAAGCAATATATGTATTTGTATATTGTAATCAGTAAAAAATAGTGTGGTATATAAAAACATTAGAAAGGAAAAAACTTTAACGTTGATGTGCTACAAAAAAGTTAAGTTCAAAACAGGTCAAAAATTTAAAACATTTGAAATTATTTTTTTATTTAAACTTCACTGCATCAATAATATAACCAAAGGAACCTCCATGCCAAATATTAGCATCCTAGTACACATATTAAATGAATGGCAAACTTCTAAATAACTTGCACCAAAAACTTTAATGTTGATGTTCTACAAAAAAGTTAAGTTCAAAACAGGTCAAAAATTTAAAAGATTTGAAATTATTTTTTTTATTTCAACTTCACTACATCAATAATATACCCCAAAGGAACCTCCATGCCAAATATCAGCATCCTAGTACACATATTAAATGAATGGCAAGCTTCTAAATAACTTGCACCAAAAACTTTAACATTTTCACGCTCACGCTGACGCTCATGCTCACGCTGATGCTAATGCCATGGGTATCGCTATAGCTCTCTGTTCTTTGAACATGCGAGCTAAAAATGCAAAATGTTATTTTTCAAGTTTTTTTTTATTATTTATTTTGTTTTTAAAGACAACATAACAGTACTTCCCCCCCACCCCCCAACTCCCCTCTTGGATTACATTATTTCTGATCTGGCAGAACTATCAGGCTGTGCAGGGAGTTCCTGTGCAAGAAAGGCACGTACCTCCAACGGTAAGACCATTTCTTATCCACTCTCCCTGTCCCTCCACTTATCACCAACCCTGTGTTTCTGCTGAACAACCTTTGCTTCTTGTAAAGTTTTTGGTGAAAATTGTTTCAATTCAGCAAGCTAATTTTTGGGCTATGAGACAGACGAGCCTCGTGCAGTGACTCCACAGAGATTTTCAAACGCACAAATTTTCAAAAGAAACAGGTGTGCTTTTGGGGTTGGGGAGAGTTGAGTGTTTTTAATGGGGGTAGGGGATTGATTTAATCAAACATCATCATTAGGTAGCAAATAGCTAGACAATGTTAATTTCCCATGATATATTTAACTGTTTGCAAAATGCAGTTGAAGTAACATTTTACATGATGTGGAATTTCCATGGGTACCTGCTTGTCAAGAAATAATGTGAAGATAGAAATGGAAACAAATACAATGGGTTTTTTTTCAATTATTTTTATTCTTGCTGTTGATAGAAATTTGTGCTTTTAAATTGTTAATTATTGTTCACGTTTGAAAGGGTTTTCTGCCTGCTTTTTATGTATGCTCTGTAACTTCGACATCATTATTTAAATTCATGATTCAGTCTGCTTCGGAGTCTGTTCCCAAGCTTTGATTTAAAATTGCTAGTGGATGAAAAATTTCCATGTTTTTCTCATGGAATATAAATTAATAAAACGAGCGTTCAATTTATCAACAGCTCACGTGGGCGTGTGATTTCCTGGTTCCATTGATCTGGCCCCAACACTGAGAATGGAGGAAAGTTTTTTTTTGGAAACTTTGCAGATATTTGAACACAAATCCTGGTGGCATCAGGTTAAGTCTGTTTCTGGTGTATGTTCCCCCTCCATCCCCTCCCTCACCTCAAATGGCCGCACAGCTGACACGGCACGTGAAAAGGCTGAATGCCTAAACTCTGTTTGCTTCTAAATCTTGTGTCACAAACCCATCACATTCTGTACCCAACTAACCCAGTCACACCCAGCTGTTCCTGGACTCTGTGTCCTTTCCTCCTGACAAGGTGGAGAGTTTGCTGTCAAATCTCGACTCTGATTCTGCAACCGGTCCAGATGGCATCAGCCCACGTGTGGCAAAAATGGCAAAAACATGCTCTGCTGCTCTTGCTCACCCTCTCTCTGTTCTATTCACCCTCGCATTTGCTCAAGGTCATCTGCCATCTGCTTGGAAATCAGCAAACATTACCGCTCTGCATAACAAAGGTGCAAAAACGGATCCCTGCAACGACAGACCAATCAGCCTTCTCCCAATCATCAGCAAGGTTATGGACTCGATCATCGCTTCAGACATTAAAGCCTTCCTCTTCTCCAATGGCTTGACATCTGATCATCAATTTGGTTTCAGACCAGGTCACTCTACCCTGGATATGTTGTTTCTGCTCTCCCAACAATGGATGGAGATCCTCAATTCCAGACATGAGATCAGAGCCATCCCACGAGACACATCGCGTGCTTTTGACACAGTCTGCTACCCTGTCCTGCTCACCAAACTCTCTTCCTATGGTATCAAAGGCAATCTGCACTCATGGCTCACAGACTTCGTCTTCTGTTGCAGTCAACCTGTGGCCCTAAATGGAGTTCTCTCATCCCCACTTCCTGTCTAGGCTGGAGTTCCTCAAGGCAGTGCTCTGGGCCTAGTGCTTTTATTCGTTTTCATCAATGATCTTTCTGACTCTGGAAAATCCTCTTTATCTCTTTGCAGATGATTCCACATGCCTGGTGTTGGCTTTATGGTTAGGGTGGTAGGCTTAGGATCCTAGGATCCTGAGTTCAAACCCCATTTGGCTCTAGAGTTATTCCAGGTGGGGTTGACTCTGCCTGTCATCCTTACGAGGTCAGTAAAATGAGTGCCAGCATGCTGGTATATTGTGTCGGAGTGGTGACCCATCCAGGATTGTGCCAAATAGCCAAGGAGACTGCTTCGGCAACACCAACACCCTGCACAGTGTATGGTCCCGATAGATGGATGATGACTCCACCCTCTGCTGTACTATCTGTCATCCCTTATATCGGCAAGCAGCAGCTTCTTCACTCTGCAGGTCTGGATAAAAAAACACAAGCTGGTCCAACACGTGGAACATGTCTTTCAACCCTGACAAATTTCACACTCTCACAATGTCTCTCCGAAAGGAGAGGAACACCCCCCCCCCCATCTAATTTCTGCAAACATTTCAGGAAGAATATTTCTGCAAAATTTGTGGATTGGAAATTTTTTCTGCAAACTTTCTGGGAAACCCCCCATCTAGTTTCTCAACAATCCTCTTGAAGAAGTCCTTTCCTTCAAACCTTTGGGCCTCACTATCTGCCATGATCTTTCCTGGGAAAACCACATCTCCATGGCTGACCTCCAAAGCCAGTCACCGATTGGGCATCCTTCATTGTGCAGTCTTTCCTTGGCACACCTGAGCTCCTGACCAAATACAAAGCTTTCATATTCCTTGCTTTCTTTCCTGAAATTCCCTGTATTATCCATCTTGTTTACCCCTTGCACCCCACCTCATCCCTCTCCCTTCCACAGATCTCCTCATTTGTGTTTTCCCCACTGTTTTGTGCTTCCCTCTCCCGTCCCTCTTGTCCCTGCTCCCTTTTTTATACGTTCTGTGTGTTAGCTCTTATATGAGCCTTGACATTGTGTGTATATATATATATATATATATATATATATATATATATATATATATATATATATATATATATATATATATATATATATATTCTGCTGATCTAACTGAGAGAAAGTAACAGTGCGAGAGACGATTCTGATTCTTTGCAGAAGCCACCATGCCTCTCCATACCACAATGATTTTGCATTCATGCCGCATTTTAAACAAAGTCGAGAACAGACCTGAAGATAGTATGTATTGCATCTCGTGTGTGTGTGTGTGTGTGTGTGTGTGTGTGTGTGTGTGTGTGTGTGTGTGTGTGTTTGTGCGTGCGCGCGCGCATGTGCGTGTGTACATCCATGGTGCTTTGATTTGCAGATCACGCACGTATCTATCTGCAGTTTTTGCACATTTCTCATTCTTTTGAATCGTACAGCCCAAAGAAGGTTTTGGAATCCAAGAAGGGCCAGTCTGTCCTGTGTGATTTTTGGCCTTAAAATGGCTCATCAGTGTAACGACCTCATTCTTTTTCTTGTTTCACTCGCTGTGAAAAGACGTGCACAGTTACCGATGGATAGCGTGCATGAAAAAAAAAATAGTAAAGAAAAGGTTTTTTTGGCCTAACCAGTCATTCGTTCATGTTCTTTCAGCTCCGTGCCGGAATCAAGGGAGAGCGAAACCCCGTCATAGAAACGGTAAAGCTATTTGAGATCAGTCCGTTCTTCTTTTCGACGAGTATATTATTGGGTTCGTTGTACGCGTTTGTGTTCCATCCAAGTCTCTTCCATCTTCTGAGACCTTGAGCTGATAGTGTCTCACTTGCAATCTCTGTAAAGCTGCTTGGAAGAAGCACCAGATGGAATGTCGAACGCGAAACATTTCAAATTACTGTGAATTGCCTTAGCAGCTGATGAATGTTTTTTGAAATTTTATTGTTTATTTATTTATTTATTTATTTATTTATTTAGGGAAGGCACGGGGTGTTTGATGGACACATCTTGTTCCAATTTCGTGTTCAGATGCAGAGGCTTTTGCAAATGCAAAGCAGATTAAATCTCAGCAAACTGATTTTGTTTTATGGAATATATATATATATATATATATATATATATATATATATATATATATATATATATATATATTGCTGTTGAAGAACATTGTGAAGGAAAATTGAGAGTGTAGTCGTCCTTGAAGCTCAAAGTTGACTGGGGCACTCCAGAGGCAAAGCCTGAAAATACCGATTATGGGGTTTGATGGCATTATACTTTGTGTAGTGGACTCTAATTTGTGCCCTGCAGGATTCTTGTGCCTCGGTGGCTTCGTGGAAGTACAGATATTGGTCAATTTCTGATGCACTGGGCCGAGGGCCTGGCATGGCGTGTGTGTGTGTTCGTGTGTTTGCAGGGTGAGGCAGGTTCCCCAGGGAAACCTTACCTGCCTGGTCTGGATGGCGTAAGTGATGAATAAAGGCCTTTCAGGCTTTAGTTGAAAAAGCCTTGGCCTAGTCACAGGCAAAATAGCAATGTTTCACTTGCAGGACAGGGTTCAAAATAGTGTCAAGCTGAGCTGTACAATTATTTGTTTATTTTGAAACTTAATGCACTGCCTTGCCAAAACATACAAACGCTCTGCTGTTTTAAAATGGCCTTCCACATATTATGTGTTCAGCATGTTGACTTAACCAGTAAGATGTGGATTCGAGTGAACATCTGAGGGGGATAAATAAGGGGTACCAGGGTGCATTGGGACATCCCAACTAGCAGCTATTCTCAGCCAATGTGTTGTTGATGATATTAACACCAACACATTGGCAGTTTTAATATCATTGGTCAAGAATAACTGCATTGGGGGATGTCCCATTGCACCACACACCATCCCACTCCTACCTCCCCTTCCCCACTGGTAATATGTGCTCAGAGCCTCGGTTGTTTCCAAACTCAAGGAGGAGATCCATCGAATTCTCAAAGTTCTAGATTTGACCCCACTTGATAGGGGACATAAAGTAGACACTCTCGCGTAACTGAGAGTCATCACGTCCGGAGACTGCCCATTGACAAGCTGTTTATCCAGGACTTCCTGGTCCACTCCGAAGCCTTGCATTTTGAACTAAATGATGACGAGATTAATCCTCTATTTCCACCACTATCTGACCGATGAATGTATCGAGCCACCAATGCCATGATCCGTCGTACCTACATGGTTCATAATCGGTGTGCACACAAGGATACAGAATGAAAATTAGTTATTCACTGTACTTTTGACAACCGTGCACCCCATTGAGGAGACGTGAGATGACTCGGAACGACCCACACGATCACTTACTTGGCTATAATCTTTCGCGCCATTTAAATATTGGGACGTCACATTAATCAAGGGAAAGGGGAAACAATGCAGTTCAAAACAAACGAAACTTGTGGATAATTGACGACATATTTGGTTTTGGGTTGTAGTTTTGGGGTTATTTTGGCCAGACAGTTTGTAATGGTCCATCTTTTATTGCATATCACATTGTGGCCTTCGAACATGTCGCTTTGCATGATAACGAGGTACCAAAAATATCTCTGTTTAAATTCAAGGTAAGTATCAATCTTGCCACATGCTGCTGTAAATTGGCATCCTGAATCTAAGTGATTATTCGTGTATCCATGGAATGCATGGAAGAAAGCTCCTGCTTCTGCGAACCCAAGGTGAATTTTTGGATAAATCCCTAGGGAATCGAGTCCATTTCCTGAGATTCGGGCGTTCTGCATTCTGGGATAAGTTTTCTCCTGAGCTTCCAAAACATTAAAAAAAAAAACATGTTTTGGGTGGAATCCACCTGACTAAACATAGTTGGCATCTTTACTTTCAATTGCCTGTTTGGAAAAGTGAAGCACAGCTGAACAGGGTTGGAGTCCAGATGGCGATTCCTGGTGATTCCTTGACTTCCATGTGACTGAATGATGAATGATCGAGATTTAGCACAAGTTACAGATATTCCAAGGTGAAAATTTCTCAATTATCAGGCGATCCCGTACCGAAGCTCACGTCAACTCCCAGCAATCTGGAGTCGTTAGAGTTCAAATGGATGAGGTCATTTTGTGGCCATGTGGTTGGCTTTGATTTCTTTTTCAGACAAAACCTTTTCACATATTCTGATGTTCTGTTACTATTTAGACTCAGACCGATTTTTTTTTTTAATTGCCTTAATTTACCTCTTTGCGAAGCCAACAATTGCTACTTGGAAAGCAAATTATTCGCCGCCTTCTCGGTTCTGCTTGCCATTCCCAGGCTAATGACATTTTGATTGACAAAAGTGTAATTTCGTAAACTCCATATATATGCCCCCATCATTGTTTTGATATTGGAAATAATATTCCATCATTTCCACAGTCTAAATTGGAGTGAAGTTCATAATATTTTGATGTGCCATGCAGCTCTATTTGTTGTCATCCCAAATGAGAGTGTATACAGACTAAACTTGTTCTTGGCGTTTGGACACGATTGTTGCATGGCCCCCGTAATCCGAGCACAGCTCAGCGGTAGCTTGGTTTGGACGTTGAAACTGCAAGAAAGCATATCTTTTGCTTGCTTAATTGGAATGATGTTTCCGCCGGTTCTTGTCTTTTCTGGGGTCGTTTGAGCATGTGCGGTTCCAGACGTGCTTTGCAGCCACTCTCGGTGGGAGCACTGCTTTGCGGGGAAATGGGCGACACTGCTTTCACGAGCAATGGCATCCGTCGGAATCACCTCTTGTTGCATGTGACTGTTGTTACAATGCACCCTTCTACCTTTCATGTGCCTCTCAGCATGAAACGTGGGTGTGTGCCTATTGTAATGATAATAATAACAATAACATACGTTTCCTCATAAGAAACTTCAATGCCGGAGTAGGCCTTTCGGCCCATTGACGCCCATGCTGTGATTGGCAACTGAGCTGAGCGTCAAGCAAAGAAGCAACACGTACCATTTTTAAAGTCTTTGAAATGACTCGGTAAGGGTTCAAACTACTCACCTTCCAGAATCAGAGAGAATGCTCTCACCATTACGTCAACGAGTCAAGTGTATATGTTGTTGCGGCCATCTTTAACCACAAAAGTATTGATTTTGAGGCTGCTATATCTTTCTGAGGTGTGTGTGTGTGTGTGTGTGTGTGTGTGTGTGTGTGTTTGTGTGTGTGTGTGTGTGTGTACGTACGCACATCAGTGCTGCTGTTAATTTGGTGATGTTGCAAAGGTAATTGATCTTTTAGTTGTTGTCTTTCTGCATCTGTTTGTCCTGTGCGTCTTTACAAGGTGATGTGTTGTTGTCATCAATCTGTATTGACTTGTACAGTGGGTTCTATTATCATTATTATTTTTACAAGAGGAGAAACTCATCGTTTTCATTTTGCGTTGATCAGTGTGTGCACTACATTCAATGTGCTGCCTCGTTAGACTGGATGTTTGGTCGAGCAGTTAAAGACTTGTTTCTTGCTCCATTGACTGGTGTAGGTTTGATCCTCATGGCTTCACAAGCATGGCGAGGATGCCAAAGTGTGGCGATCATGCCAAGTAACCCTCGTTTAGAGTTGAGGGTAGCCTTCATCCTGAATTGGACTGGAGTAGGCCGGTAGGTGGTCTATCGTCGTTATAATATGGTGTCACATGATTCTTTGTCTGCGTCAGTTTGTACTGTACATTTTACAAGGCACTGTACATCATAGATCGTCTGACACAATGCATTACATGACATCAAAGTCGAGGCTGCGGTGGGTGAGGCCTGCCCACCAGCTGGACAAGGAAAAGGCGTACTACTTTGAAGAAAATAGGCAAGTCGTGTCCTGATGCCTTCGGGGATGGAAAGTGTATTGCTCCATTTATTTAATTTTACTCTCACAATCAAATGCAGGAAACATCTTGGACAACATCCACTACTCAGCAAGGAATGTCCTTAAGATGAAGTCGGCACATTTGTGGCATCACATCAATAAATTCTCCACATTCCATCGATTCAAATAATAACTCTACATTGTCACATTATAATGATGTAAACTCGTTTTTACACAATTTAGCTTTTGTGACTTGTTTTCAGTGTATTGTTTTTTTTTTTAAATTTGCGCTGAGCAATTCCAAAAGTGGAATCTTGAACAAACAAACAGGGTGATGATCAAAGAGACCGTGTTCTGTTTGCCAGCTGCTGGCTTTGGTTTTTTTTTTTTTGGTTGTTTATTTTTAAGACGTCACAGAAGGATGGATGGACTGTGTTAAGCTTTGCTGCTTAGGCTGTCGTAACACCTTCTGATATCCGTGATGTGAAGCACTTATGTACCAGTATTACATTTGGTCTGGCTCTGACTGTGACATCGAACAAAGGTCCTTTCAGAGAGGATGACGTTTTAAAAAATTGTTTTCTTTAATTATGTCATCAACAGAAGGCCAGTACACCGATGGAAAGTCAACAACAAAAATTTAATTCTACAAATCCGTCTTTTAAGTGGTTTGTTATCTTGCCAAAACGAAGTTTTTGCAAGATATGTTAGTCAGCTTGTATGTTTTTTATTTTTATTTTTATTTTTTTGTTTGTCTGTAATTACGTATTGATCACTCTGCAGAGCACGGTTATCATTGGAAATTTTTGTAACTTCCCATATCAGAGGCCTATAGAGGTCCCTTTCAGCGCATAAAATTGACGGTAAAAGGTCAAGGAAACTTGGTGGCTGACGTTTGGATACGTGACAAAAACAAGCCCATTAGATTTGGATTGAGGTCCTGATGCAGATTCGACCCATCAGTGGAACACCAAACGTAAAGTGTTCAGTATGGCAGAGGCATGTGCTCTACCAAGTGTCGTTCTAGTTTCTCCTTTGTTTTTGTATGCATCTACTGCATGTGGATGATCTAGATATGAAAATTGGTGTAACTATCTCATTTACTATCTTTATTTTTTTTACCTTTTCTTATACATCCCTCCTTTGAACCAAAAATGAATTTATACTTTTGCAGATACACACATATATGTATATATGTATATCTTTCAAAGCATGAGCTTTCAAATCAAAGCATGAGGTAATATATACAGACATATATATATATATAT
>BROF01004461.1:0-12198 GCA_024346535.1 Eptatretus burgeri
TGTTTTTCTCCCGACACGTCCGGGGGTGTTTTTCTCCCGACGCGTCTGGTCAGTGTTTTTCTCCCGACGCGTCCGTGCGGTGTTTTTCTCCCGACGCGTCCGTGCGGCGTTTTTCTCCCGACGCGTCCGGGCGTCGTTTTTCTCCCGACGCGTCCGGGCGGTGTTTTTCTCCCGACGCGTCCGGGCGTCATTTTTCTCCTGACGCGTCCAGGCGGTGTTTTTCTCCCGACACCTCCAGGCGGTGTTTTTCTCCTGACGTGTCCGGGCAGTGTTTTTCTCCCGACGCGTTCGGGCGGTGTTTTTCTCCCGACGCGTTCGGGCGGTGTTTTTCTCCCGACGCATCCAGGCGGTGTTTTTCTCCCGACACGTCTGGGTGTTGTTTATGTCCAGATGGAAATTTGTCTCTGGACGTGACCAGGTGTTTGTCTGGGTGGCGGTTCATCTCTGGGTGGTATTTATAATATGACAGTCGAAAATGGATTTCAGGCATTATGTTGTTTCCATCTTCGCTGTTATTCTGCAGCATCATTTTGATGAGACAGTATGAATCGTAATTAACACTCCACTGCACGTCTGCCTTCCCTTCCTCTCACTGCTTCCCTTCCATGACTCCTCCTCACTCTCCCTCCCTCCTCCACTCTTTCCCCTTCAACCATCACTCTTTCCCCCTCTCCCTCATCACTCTCCCCCACCACCTCCTCACCTCCCCAACCCCTCTGTTTTTTTTTTCTCCTATCATTCCCATCAGCAAAGCGATGGGTGGTTGTTGCTCGTATATTTTTAGTGATTAGAATTTAGTCAGGGTGCTCGCAATAACTCACCTACTCATCATCAAAATAGAAAGTCTTTGGCTATATAAGGTCCATCAACTTTTGCAAGCAGACAGCAAACCATCCATTCAAGGGATGGCACATTGGTGATACAATGCACTGTCTTTGAAGTTCAAATTTAAGTTTATCGTCGGGTTGGCAATCAACCCACATAAGAGAGCTCACAGGTATGTGTTAGTTAACCTCAACACCATGTTACATATTAGCCATAGTATCCATGCTAAAAAAAAAAAGAGGTAAAAATACAATGTCAACTCACTTTGGCAAACTTGAGCAGGAAAAATGAATGGAAGTAATGAATGACACACTAAGTTATCCAGTAGGTTGATTCTTTTTCTTGCCTTTCACATTTTCATTCTCTCCCAGTCTTCTTAGTGACATGACATTCCTGCTCATCACGACACAGTTGTTCACCTTCACCTGGATGAGGATGTGCATGTATTTTCTTACATGCATAGTTTTGAACACAGTTTCCAATCTGTTGTTCCTAAGTAGCGTGTCCTTCGTGATTGCCATGACGGCTGAACGTTACACCGCAATCTGCCACCCCATGCTCTACCACGCGGGTCTCTGTGGCCCACGGATGGCAATGTTCGTCCTCCCTCTCATATGGTTGGCTTCATTTTCCGTCCCTACTTTTTTCAACACCATGTTGGCGATAAAAATGAGAGAGATTAAATGGCTCATTATTTGTGATGCACAGAATTTGGACAGCTTTGATCACTTTTACACCTCAATCAGGAGTATCATGCATGGGTGCTTCTTTATGTTCAGTGTACTTGCTGTAGCCTTTGTTTATTTCCAGCTCACGTGGATTTCAAGAAGAGCTTCAAACGATTCTGGTGCATCATCTAGGTAATATTCTCATATTATTTAATAACCATAAAACACACAATGTGTGCATGTATATACGGTACATGCTACTACAACTACTATGGGGCTGGCGGTATGGCCTGGAGGTAAGCACACTCGCCCCTAAGCTGTCTAACCTGGGTTAGAATCCTAACACAGCTATAATCTGTCATCTTGGTGTTTCACAAGCAGGGTGATTCATTAAAGTGTGTGCGGTCCTTCAGATGGCCTTTAAACTGGGCGTCCCATCTCTGCATGAGTTGGTGGACACTAGAGATTCCACGGTGTCCTTCGCGAAGAGTAGGTGAGCTATCGCCAACACCATGGCCAAATTCCTGCCTTTACTGATCGAATGTCAGCCCTGGCAAGCCAGTTTGTGAAGACTCGGGCCAAGCTTCCCCCGGCTTACCACACAAGAAAGGAGGGATAATGGTTGTGGTGAAAGAATAATGCAGAAGGAGGTCATTAGGCACATCAAAGCCTGTACTCTGTTTGCCAAAATATGAATGTTTATCCATCCTATATCCTTTTCAAACGCTGAGCGTCAAGGAAGAAAGCAGCACTTTCCATTTTTAAAGTCTTCGGTGTGACTTGGCTGGGGTTTGAACCACCAACTTCCCAAACTGAAAGACGCTCCCCAACCATCACACCAGAGAGTTTGTTCTCACCTTCTTGTATGGTGGACTATGGAACGTTTTGGGCCCAAATCTTTTTGGCCTGCTGTTTGATTAAAGGTGGCAAAACATGTAATTTGTTCAGGGTGCCAGCGATAACTTGCCTACTCTTAACGAAAGATACCATGAGATATTTAAAATACACGAGCCATTCCAAGCAGACTGGCCACCGAGCTTAACAACATCCATCCAAGGGATGCCAGACCCTTCTCCCTGATGTGTCAATCCAACAGTTTAAAGTTGGTTGGGAATCGATCCTATACCAGACAAACAAACAAAAGTAGATTTGTTCCTTTTTTGTGCATTGGCATAATGTTTTCCACTATCCCTGAAGATGGTATTTGGCCTTTGGAGAAAAACCTGTTTAAGAAAGCAGATAAGGGTGGTGCCAGTTCATTGGAGCAGGAATTGAAGATTGAAGCATTAATGCCAACTTTTATGAACCCAGTTTATGAGGATATGTCTCATCAGCCAGGAACAATTGAACCTTTTTTGGTGAAAAGCTCAGTTGAAAGAACGTGTGGCGTGATATGAGGCAGTGTGGTTTGAGGAAAAGGAAATGTAAACCAATATGCTATTGCCAAGAACAGCTTCCAGGTGTAGCTGGGTACCACTGTCTTGGGCTTGGATTTGGCATACAGAGAGACAATGGATTGCCGGTAGTCATGAGATGGGGACTGCAGGGTCAGGTCCTAATATGTGGACAAAGGGGTTGGTGGAGCTGATAAGATGAGAAACACGAAATACAAACATGCAAAGAAGTCGGATCATAAGGGAGAGGAGGCAAGCATAAATGAGGTGTTGAAGACAATTTCAAAAGAAGAGGAGTGCAAGTCAGAGTTGAAATTAATGTCTGCGGCATGAGGTGGAAATTTTTTTTATTAAGAGTAGGCAGGTTGTGAAGAACCAAAGCCCGATTTGAAAACACTCATTGCAATATAATTGCATGGAAACACAAGTCGAAGTGTATCTTAGACAGGCATCTCCATATTTATCTCCTGTATATTTAATGTATAAAGATTGTTGCTTCTTGACAAAAGCAAGTTTTGTGAACCAAAACCGTCACACTTTATTTTTGTTGACAAGGTCAAAGATGGAGGACATTAAAATGAGCTCAGTCCGACCGACTGATCATCTGTCCATGTACTTTTGTGTCCACGATTCATATTGAAGATGTCTATTCCTCAAGATATTATCTCACCCCTAATGAGATCACAGCTGCGATTGGCATCAATAATGGGTGTGGAGACGAATGAGGGGTAGGAGGATGTATGCGGTGGACAAGATGGGCACAGAAGCAGATTTTTTTCTTCTGTACATAAATAACTCTCAAGTTAACAAATATGGTTGTGTTTGTGGTTGGTTGGCATTATTAATGGATACAACTAAAACTAAAATGAAGTTCAATAGTTTGAAGAGACATCTACAAGTTTATAAATCCTCTTGTTAATTTTTGCCTGAGCTCAAAATGTACTTTTGTTGCTTTTCTTATTTGGAACAGAGGTGCTACTGACATCATAATATGCTGCCATATAATGTATTGTGTGTTCATTTATGTCTTACTTTCTGAAAAGAGGATGGTCGGTGCAAATCAATTGAATAAACCAGTTTCATATTGCATTCTAACATAAACTTTAATCGTTCATGAGAAAATTTTCAGCAAATATCCCAAGATGGTATTGTTGTAACTGAACTCGCTTCTCCTCGTGTGTTACAGGGCTCTGATGACCGTCACTCTGCATGCAATCCACCTGGTCCTTTTACTCAGCTCCCTGTTTTATTTGCCATTCATGAACTGGCTTAAAAAATTAAAAGTGCAGAATCAGATGCTACTCAATTTATACTTTGTTATGTTTTTAGTGGTTTTAGTGCTGCCACGATTTTTGAGTCCATTAGTTTATGGCCTCCGAGACACGAAGCTCCGGCTGCAGATCAAGCGACATGTGCTTTGGACCATTTCATCTTGCATTGCTGTCATACAATGCCAGTGAACTCATGATCATCTTTGTTAAGGTGAAAGTAGGACAATTGCAGATTACCAGCAGACTACACAGTTTCACAAAGCAAGTTTAGAAAAGCTCTTCAGAGATAATATTGTTAAAGAAATGGGATTTGTTTTTTGCTTCATAATTTGCTTGCTGTGTTCTACAGAAAAATGATTTTTATACATTGTTATTTCTCTAATTCTCAAAATACAGCATTTGTAGTGTTGAGATTATATAAATAAATTGGAGTCAAGACATTGTTTGTAAAAGATGATGTTGGACGAAGCAGGCAAGTGTGTTACACATTGTCTATGGTCAACAAAATGGTGAAAAAGAGAGAGATTGCACATTGTGCTGACATCCCATATCAATCACCATGTATAATGACTATTATTAGAGGTGGTGGAGATTAGGCCAGAGTCGTTAAAGTCAGGGGTTCACATAACTGGTACTCAGGTACTCATGCAAGTTAAAAAACAACAAAATGCGGACTTCAAAGATGCTAAGAAAGCTCAAAAGCGTACCAGCACAACAGCACAATTTTGCACTCTCGGATTATCCATACTTTGATAAAATCAGCGTAAAAACAAACTTGAAGGGAGCGGCCACGGGCAAGGTGTTCGAGATAGAGCAAAATGGTTTCAAGACTTCAGGTGGGGAATAACCTCAAGATTATGCATAAAAAAATATTGTCATCTGGCTCTCAAAGTTTGGGCGGTCATATGATTTTTTATGTCAAAATTTGCAATTTTCTATGTTCGTAACCTTGTGACCTTGACACGAAAATGAAAAAAAAAAAAATCGAGCTCTGTGGGGCTATGCAGGTGCCATTGTGCTAACCAAATACCGAAACCCCCTGCCAGATTTGACAAACCCCCTTGGAGAAGATGCAAATTGAAATCGGCTACCCCCTAAAAACACATTTTTTGGGCGTGGCTCCGTCCATAATGGGCGCACCATGCCCATTCTCGGGAAAACACAACTACATCATGATATAAATATCCCACCAAAATTTTATCAGGATTGAATCAAAACCCATGGAGCTATGCTCGGGACAGACAGACAGACAGACAGACAGACACACCAATAACGAACATAGTGGTCACTTACTTTTTCATGAACCAAAAATTGATCGAAGGAGAGCATGAAGATCAAAGAGGAAGAATTGGAGGTTCAGCAGCGTCTGGAATGAAAAAAATAAGAAAGAGCGGCTTGTGAGTGTCTCGACTGGAGCGGACGTCCTGCGAGAGAGCGCCGACAGAGGAGGATGAAGCATACAAAGCTGAGTGGCGCTTTGAAAATCAATCAGAGTGGTGCTTGGGAAAGCAGACGAGCATGCTCAAAGCTGACAAAAAAAATTCCTTGAGGACCAAACCATTTCTGCTGGTACTCATGAGAAAACATTAAAAAATAAAAAGTGTGTGAACCCCTGATTATAGAATAAGAGGAGGAATTACATGTGGAAATTTCATGGACATTAAAGAACGTGCGAACATTGTCGGTGTGGATATAATAGAACTCAGAGGTGAGCGGTACACATAAAATCCTCGAGGGACGAGCATGAGACAACAGACTCAGGACAGGTCCAAAAGTAAGAGAAACAGAAGGAGGCAGAGGTGAATGAGCCATGGTGACAAAGCTTATACCTTAGGAAGGTAATAAAGATGGTGTTTCTGGAAGAATGTTTGTCACTGTCATCTGCAGAGGGAGTTGGGGTTGGGCAGAGAGGTGAAAGGACAGGAGGAACAAAGAAAGAAAGGACAAGAGCACAATGTGTCAGTGCAGAATTGGAAAAAAAAACTTCAAGACCACCAAGGCCACCACGAATTTTACTGTAGACATGTTGGTAGCCTTTAGCAAAACCCTAAGACTCAGGCTGCTGTTGCAAGATGCAAATGACATGGAGTGACTTAGATTCCATGATCCTAAGGAGCAAAATATGGGATGTAGATTCCGTAATCTTAAGGAGCAAACTGACCAGATTCAGTGGTGTACTGGTGAGGGCATCCGCTCTGAATCTGGGAGGTCGGTGGTTCAAACCACAGCAGAGTCACACCAAAGCCTTAAAAAATGGTATGTTCTGCTTCCTTTCATGACATCCAACATTTAAAAGGTGAGGAGCATGGACAATTCCCATCGAGTGGCATCCAAGTGGAGGAGGAAATTGCCCGCTGAATGCAGTGAGAAAGGCGGTGCCATTTTTGTGACGTCACTGGTACCCAGAGTGCACTGATAAGTGACGGCACTTCTCAGCAGCTGTTAGTCGTGTGTGTGTGTGTGTGTGTGTGTGTGTGTGTGTGTGTGTGTGTGTGTGCGCGCGCGCACTCCACCATGAGCCTCAGATACTGTCACAAAAAAAAAGAATGGGATGTACCAGTCAGTACACAAGGTGGAGTCATAATCCATCACATTTTCGATGAAGGCCTTGTCACCCTTATAAATGTATGGTTCACAAAGAGAAAGATTTCCAAAATGGCAGCTTGCTTTGGAGTCCAGATTGCAGATGTCATCTTCTAATGAAAGGTTGTCGCTGATGGCGAAGCCTGGGAGCTTCAAAAGATGTGAACATGAACTTTAAAACGTAAATGGTCGTTTTTGTGATTTGACTCGATCAGCGTGAATGATTTATGAGTCTCCGTGTTGGCATTGGCATCACACGGAACGAAGCAGGGAGTAATATGCCTTGTGGTTTCCCAGGAACAACACAAATTTTTCTCCACTTTTCCCTCCACCCTCCTTCTCTCCCTTTCAACTTTCCCTTCTGTTTGTTTCACGTGTCATAATATTACAACAAAATATACCTTTTACCTCACATCATACCCCACGTAACCATGTGACTTCCTATACCGACTCTTCTTCCTCCTTCTTCTGCCGATCCACCATCTTCGATTTACGCCAACACACATTCATTCACCATTCACCTTCACGATTTTTTTTTTCTTCAACCTTTCCTTTTCCAAATCTAATGTAATCTTTATCAGAAAATAAAAACATTTTTTAAAACGGTCTCTAAAAATGTCACAACATCCCCTTTCACACGTACGGTTCTCGGGATTGTATCATCATTCACTATTTTTCTTGAGATCATTGGGAGTGACAAAATCTGTCAATTTCCTGACCCGGATCTCAACCAATGGTACTCCATCTCTTCTGGATCAGATTTTGACAAATTTCCCTGAAACTATCTGCTGTTCTTCTGACAGAGAAGAGAATCGGTTCTTCTGACCACGTGCTTGTCAAAGTGGACATCTCTCTGGCTGTTATCAGAGAACCAACTCAGCACCATCGAGTCTGGCATTTCACACAGGCCGACTGGCAGGGTCTCCGAGCAGCCATAAAACTTTGAGACTGGTCTCCCATCGCTATTTTCTCCAAAATCAACTCATTCTGGGAATTCTTTCAAAGAAACTTGCTCTCCCTCATGCACAGATTTATTCCCTCTCATCTTCAGTTGTCCTACCCTTCCTCCCACCCATGGTTCACTGAAGCTTGTGGAGAGGTAGTTGTCCTGAAACAACTTGCCTTTGTTTCATGGAAAGCAAACCCCAATGAGGGTAATATCAGTTCCTTCCACAAAGCTCAGAACAAGTGTGTATCTACCCTCAGGAGAACCAGAAAACAACATCTTACTAATCTCAAGTCTGAACTCTCAAACCGCTCTCCCTCCTCCAAATCCTGGTGGAGTCCAATCAAATCTGTTTCTGGTGTATGTTCCCCCTCCATCCCCTCCCTTACCTCAAATGGCCGCACTGCAGATACCGCATGTGAAAAGGCTGAATGCCCAAACTCGGTGTTTGTATTGAAACCTTGTGTCTGAAACACATCACTTTCTGTACCCACCTTACCCAGTCGCACCAAACTGTCCGTCGACTCTGTGTCCTTTTCTCCTGACAAAGTGGAGAGCTTGCTGTCAAACCTCGACTCAGATTCTGCAAACCGGTCCAGACGGAATCAGCCAATGTGTCCTAAAAACCTGCTCCTCTGCTCTTGCTCACACTCTGTTCTATTCGCCCTCTCATTTGCTCAAGGTCATCTGCCATCTGCTTGGAAATCAGCAAACATTACTGCCCTGCATAAGAAAGATGCAAAAACAGATCCCTGCAACTGCAGACCAATCAGCCTTCTCCCAATCATCAGAAAGGTTATGGTATCCCTCATCGCTTCAGACATTAAATCTTTCCTCTTCTCCAATGGCTTGATTTCCGATCATCAATTTGGATTCAGGCCAGGTCACTCTACCCTGGATATGCTGCTTCTGCTCTCACAACAATGGATGGAGGTCCTCAATGCCGGACATGAAATCAGAGCCATATCCCAAGAAATATCGTGTGCTTTTGACACAGTCTGGCACCCTGCCCTACTCACCAAACTCTCGTCCTATGGTATCCAAGGCCATCTCCACTCATGGCTCGCAGACTTCCTCTCCTGTCGCTGTCAACGTGTGGCCCTAAATGGAGTTCTTTCACCCCTCTTCATGTCCAGGCTGGAGTTCCTCAAGGCAGTGTCCTGGGCCCTGTTCTTTTTCTGGTTTTCATTAGCGATCTCTCCGACTCTCTGTAAAATCCTCTTTATCTCTTTGCTGATGACTCCACCCTCTGCCGTACCATCAGTCATCCCTCAGACCATCAAGCAGCAGCTTCTTCGCTCTCTGCAGATCTGGATAAAATCACAAACTGGTCCAACACATGGAATATGTCTTTCAATCCGGACATGTCTCACACTCTCACGATGTCTCTCCGAAAGAACCATTTGGCAAACTCCCCCCATCCACTTTTTCAACAACCCTCTGGAAGAAGTCCTTTCTTTCAAGCTTCTGGCTCTTACTATCTGCCATGATCTTTCCTGGGAAAGCCACATTTCCAACCTGGCCTCCAAAGCCAGGTGCCGAATGGGAATCCTCCATCGTGCAAAGTCCTTCTTCGGCCCACCTGAGCTCCTGACCACACACAAAGCTTTTGTCCGCAGCGTGATGGAGTACTGCTCTCCCCATAGGGCTGGTGCTCCTGCCTCCCACCTTTCTTGGCTTCATCCTGTGGAAACCAAGGCATTTCGGATCATTGGTATCTCCCACGATGAGGCTGAGTCTTTGGGTGTCTCTGTCTCTCTGTCTCTGTCTCTGTCTCTGTCCCTCTCTGTCTGTCTCTGTCTCTGTCCCTCTCTGTCTGTCTCTGTCTCTGTCTCTCTCTGTCTGTCTGTCTCTGTCTGTCTGTCTCTGTCTCTGTCTCTGTCTGTCTGTCTCTGTCTCTCTCTCTCTGTCTCTCTCTCTCTGTCTCTCTCTCTCTGTCTCTCTCTCTCTCTGTCTCTCTCTGTCTCTCTCTCTCTCTCTCTCTCTCTCTCTCTCTCTCTCTCTCTCTCTCTCTCTCTCTCTCTCTCTCTCTCTCTCTCTCTCTCTCTCTCTCTCTCTCTCTCTCTCTCACACCGCAAACAGGTCAGTTGTCTTTCTGTCTTCTACCATCTCCTCTCCGGTTTCGCCCCCCCTGCTGTGTCTGCAAGTTGTCCCCACCATATTTCTGCAGGGCGTTCAAGGTCTGCCAACAACCCCCTTCTGGCAAAACTACCAAAATCACGAATCACTGCTCACCTTCACTCTTTCATTCCTCTGTTTTCCCACCTTTGGAATAAACTCCCACACTCTCTTCAATCCATTCTTCCCTCTAGGACTTCAAAACAGCTGTTCACCACCACCTCATCATCCCCCATCCAAATGCTCGATATTTTCTACCCTCGCTCATCCATCCCAAACCCACCTCCTTCCAATTCCCTGCTTTCCTTCCTGAAAGTTCATGCAATGTCCATCTTGTATACCCCATGTTCCCCACCCCATTCCTCTCCCTTCTACAGATCTCCTAATGTCTCTGTTCCCCACCGTTTTGTCCTTCCCACTCCAGCCCCTCTTGTCTCATGCCCCCCTTGCTGTGCATTGCGTGTTAGCTTTCACATGAGCCTCGACAATGTATACCAAAACAAAAAAGAAAACAAAACAAAAAACACGTGCAACATGTTTTTCAATCCTGACAAATCTCACACTCTCACGATGTCTCTCCAAAAGGACCATTTAGACCCCCCCCCCCCAATCTACTTTCTCATCAATCCTCTGGAAGAAGCCCTTTCATTCAAGCTTCTGGGTCACTATCTGCCATGATCTTTCCAGGGAAAGCAACATTTCCAACCTGGTCTCCAAAGCCAGTCTCTGACTGGGCATCCTCCATCGGGCAAAGTCCTTCCTTGGCACACCTGAACTCCTGATCACATACAATGCTTTTGTCTACAGTCTGATGGAGTGTTGTTCTCCCCTGTGGGCTGGTGCTCATGCCTCTCACCATTTCTTGGCATCATGCTGTGGAAGCCAAGGCACTGAGGATCATTGGTACCTCCTGTGATGAAGCTGAGTCTTTGGGTATCCCACTCTTTCGCCGCAGGCAATTCGGTGGTTTTTCTGTCTTCTACCGTCTCCTCTCTGACCTTGCCCCCCCTCCCGGGCTCTGTTTGAGACATGTCCCCTTCATATTTCTGCAGGGCGCTCAAGGTCTGCCAGCAACCACCTTCTGGTAAAACTACCCAAATCGAGCATCACTGCTCACTTTCACTCTTTCATTCCTCTTTTTTCCCACCCATGGAACCCTCCCACACTCTCTTCAACACCTCTCTTCCCTCCAACTCTTCAAAACAGCTGTTCACCACGATGTCTCGTCTTCCTCCATCCAAAACCACGATCTTTTATACCCCCGCTAATCCACCCCAAACCCACCTCCTTCAAATTCCCTGCTTTCCTTCCTGAAAGTCCCTGTAGTGTCCATCTTGTTTACCCTGTGTACCCTGCCCCCATCCCTCTCCCTTCCACAGATCTCATGTCTCTGTTCCCCACTGTTTTTTCCTTCCCTCTTCCACCCCTCTTTTCTCCTACTCCCCTTGTTGTACGTTCTGTGTCTTATCTCTCATATAAGCCTCTACGGTGTATAAAAAAATAAATATATAAATAAACTTAGGATGATATGTGGTGTTAAAAGTACTATATGGAAAGGATGGTCCAAACGACCATTTTACTGTGCACTAAAAGTTTTACTGTGGACTAAATTTTGCTGTATTCGAGCCTGGAATCAAGCCGAGTCCGAGTCCTTGGCATTCCGAGTCAGAGTCCCCAAAAAATGAACTTGAGTCCGACATCACTGGTCAATACCCCTTTCTTCTCTTTCGTATCTGGATGTGGGCCCAGATGAGGAACAAGATTATTAAGGCATCCCGTTCATTTTACACCATGGGCGCGTATGTTCGGTGTGGGTTGACAACTGGTTTGGCCACCTCGCAACACCTCACAACACTGGGCTGCTTTGGGACTCCCAATCTACACGGCAACACGGCATTCAGACGCAGATCCGGCAGGGATGTCTTAAAACGGTTGGTTGATTGTTGTTGTCACCGACACAACCCGCCTTATTCGAACCTGGTCTGTGATCCGACGGCTGCAACAATATATTATGATGGTAAACTGGTAAAGCCACATTATTGTTGTTCTTGTCGTTTTGCAAGCATCTGGTTACATCTTTTTTTTTCTGGAAGCACGGTTGTGCCAGTGATGCAGTGTCCCAGTTATGAGTAAACTGGTATTCATTTTGCAGACCTTGGAAGGATAACAAGCTGAGTCAACCCACCTGGTGTTATTTCAACAGCCTGACAGGGACTCAAACTCAAGACCCTAAGATCTTAAGCCAGCCACCTTTACCATCAAGTTAACACCAGGCTTGGTAAAGCCACCTGTGGGGCTCAAATTCACCCGAGTTCATGTCCAGTAATTTCTGCACACAAGCCTAACATTTGGTGGTTGAACAAGGATGTCCCCAGCCAGTGTCATCCAATGCA
>BROF01004461.1:40729-57410 GCA_024346535.1 Eptatretus burgeri
CGGCAAAGCAGGAAGCCACGTTATAGTGAGGGTCAAGAGTTGGGTAATTTATTGCACTGTACTGTCATGCTGTAAAATTTATTGAGGAAATGGGGAACATCTTAAACTTTCACATGGCAAGACAGAGGGGTGGAGGAGAGGATGAAGAAGAAGCAAAAAGATTCTCGGCCATAAAGGGGTCGTGTGACCAAAGTATATATATATATGACAAAAATAATTAAAATAATAATAATAATAATAACAACAACACAATGAGCAAAAAAAGAAAAACGATTATAGTTGTTGTTCGACTTGCAGGTGAATTTATGCGTGTATACCTTGTAATGTTTTCACCAACTCAAACAGGCCGAGACTCCATTTTGTAAGGGATGTGGTTTTGGAGGATTGACGCACATTCAATCCACTCACTTTCAACCAGAACTACAAACGGCAAAGATCGATGTCAACATTTTAACGAATCGCCATTGTCATGAAATGTTTGAACATTTTGTGTAAAATGATGCAGTCTCTATCACACACTTACCTGCAAAAGGTGTGTTTTTCACTTCACACCAACTTCCATTTGAGGGACCGGAATGATTGTCCCAGACGCTCCTTGACTTAACATCTCTGGATCCCCTGTAACACCTTCACCAGTTGCCTTCACATCTGGACGTACTTTTCTTCCATGGTACCAAATTGATTGGCCTAAAACTTTGGAGATGTTTGTTGTCCTGGAACCACAGAACCAAGTAATATTTTCTCGAATTTTGCGTGACGACTCGCGAGGTCTCTCAGGATCCGTAACAACTGTTCATGCACTTCAAGTGGAACATTCTGCTTCAAAATCATCATTTCAAGTTCCAGTTTTTCCTTTTCTGTTGTTAGCATCTCAAATTTCCCAACCATTTGTTTTTCTCTCTTTCTTGCCTGATATTCTATTTCCTTCTCGTCTTTGGAAACATTATGGACCTGGTTCCTCACCTTGGTCAGTTCACCGTTGACTCGAGACAACATCTCAAGAAATCGTTTCTGTTTTGCCTCGCACTGCAAGTGCCGGACCTGCGTCTCCCTCTCAGCCTGTGTCTCCACACCTTCCAACACCATGGAGACATGCCTCACGTCGTCCTGGAGTTGCCAATTTTCCTGACACGGCTGATGTTCAGAAACAGCATGCTTCTGTAGGTCCTCCTGAATTACCTCTAAATTCCTTTTTGGCCTTTCCACCTCCATCTTGTCACACGTCTGGTGCTCCGCATTCCTTGCCTGCAATTCATTTTGCAGAACTTACACTTCCTGTAGAAATTTCTTCGCTGTTTCTTGCGATGCGATGAGTTCCTCCTCCACACAAAAAAAAACTCAGCCAAATCAGTTACCTCACGGTCTTTCTTTTCCCTTTGCAACTTCGCATCTTCAACTGTGTGCAACTTCACCCATTTCTCCAGTTCAATATTGTCTGTTGTCATTTCTGTGCAAATAGGGATGTCTTTCCTCTGGGTCAAATTGTAGTGATTGTAGTGAATCCCTGTTTGCTGCAACCGGTCGCTTCTCAAAGCTGGTCCACTCCTCTCTCTCTCTCTCTCTCTCTCTCTCTCTCTCTCTCTCTCTCTCTCTCTCTCTCTCTGAGAACAGCTCTCTTTGCAGTTCTTCAAAGGGAACTGGAACATTGTCCATCTGGTCAATCTTGTCATTCATCAGTACCATGTTATGCTCCAAATATTGCTGCTGAGAAAGATGCTGTTGCATTAGATCTTTGTTATCTTTCTGGTGTCGCTTCTCAAAGCTGACATGCTCCTCTTTTTGAATGCACAACTCAGATTGCAGTTTCTTCAACTCAACTTCGAACTTTCCGATTTTCTGGTCAAACTCGATATCTTGCAATGCCACAAATTGCTGCTGGACACGATACTGTTGCATTACATCTTTATTGTCTTTCTCCATTCGCTTCTCAAAGCTGGAACGTTCCCCTCTCTGTGAGAACAGCTCTCTTCGCAGTTCTTCAAACTGACCTGGTACATCTCCCATCTGCTCAATCTTGTCATTTATGAGTGTGATGTTCCGCTCCAAATATTGCTGCTTGGCAAGATACTGTTGCATTATATTTTTGTTATCTTTTTCCTGTCACTTATCAAAGCTGACACGCTCCTCTTTTTTAAAGCACTCCTCAGTTCGCCATTCTTCGAACTGACCTTGCACAATGTCTTTCTTCTGCTTCAGCATGTCTTGTTGCAATTCCGTGTTCCATGCAGCATCTTGCTGCTGGATGGAATGCACGCATTGTAATAAATCCTTTTTCGATGCCATGTGTTGTTTCTCCAAGTTGGAATATTTCTGCTACTGCAAGGAAAGCTCCATTCGCAGTGCTGCAATTTGCTTGGCCTGTTCAAGTTGGGTGCGTGTCTGTGCAGCCTCAAACTGGAGATGCTGCATCCTGATTTCTTGCTCTGCATGGCGGAGCTTGGCAAGCAATTGAAGTTTCTGTTCTTCAAAATTTCTTTCCTCGTTCTCCATCTGCTCAACACGCTCTCTGATCTTTTGGCCTCTTAACTCAGCTGCGTTCAACTTCGCCTGAGTGTCTTTTAACTGGTTTGCCGATTTTCTCTGCTCACGTTCAACCGTAATTCTCTCGTCAGCCAATTCCTCCTGAAGACTGGTCAGTCTCTGGTTCAGCAAGAAGTTCTCATTCTTCAGAGCATCAACACATTGCATATAGCTCTGCTCTGCTCTTTGACACTCCTGTTTGCATTTCATTCTGAGGTGGGTCAACTCAGAATCATGTTTCAACTGAATTTTCTCTTGTCGTCGTGCATTCAACTGTTGCTGGAGCTTGAATTCTGTGTTGAGGAGACAATTCTCATCACGCAACTTGTTCAACCCATCCCGGCAATACACTATTTCTTCCTCCCGCTTTGTCAGGGTTTCCTTCAATGAATCTTCCACTTCATTTTTAATTTCAGCTTTCAGCACTTCCAGGTCGTGAACTGTCAGAACGTTATTTCGAAGCTCGTTTGCCTCAATCGTCTTTGCTTTGAGTTTGGCAGTGAGTTCCTCAAATATTTGTCTCTTCTCAGCCTGTGCTTTGTCTCGTTCGATGAGCATCTCGCCCACATCTGCCTCTCCATCATTCATTGCTTGCTGTAGCTGAGTATATTGCGTCTTGAGAAAGATGTAGTTACTTTTGTGATGTTGACACCGCTTACGCTCATCCATGAGCAACATCTGAAGTTCAGAATCATGTAAAGTTTCCCCAGAGGTACCTGGGTGAGGCAGGCCAAGCTGTTGTTGAAGGGGTGAGGATGTTCTTTCCTAATAGATGTCAAAAATAAATTGGTTATTTTTGATGAGCTGTCACAAATGCTCCACAATGATAAAACAACACCAAACAATGCAGTGAAAAAGACAACATCCCAAAAATAATTTTACATTGCTTTCAGTGAATTGTGTGAAAACATGTCTTCACAACTTGATCACCGACTCAAACTAAACCCACATTCATCATTCGTGTGAACCTTGAAGTCCTCATGGGGTTTGAAGCATTTAATCAACAATCTCCACCTGTTCAGCTCCTCTTGTTTGTCGCTTCTACTAAATTAATGAAGTTTTGCCTGAGCTGCACCTCTGGAAAACTATTCCAATGACGAATTCACACGTACAGCTCAGGGTTGCAGCAACCCTCTTGATAGGTTGACGCTTTTGCACTTCGTTCCATTGGAACAGGGGGAATGAGAGGTCAGGCAAGAAATTTGGAATTTCTTCATGGTGCTGGTGATAGCTCACCGACTCTTCTCCAAGGACACCATGGGATCTTTCACATCCAACAACTAGTACTGGCAGCTGGGATGCACAGTTTAACATCCATCCAAGGATGGCACACATACATTTATGAATCACCCTGCCAGTTAAACACCAGGGTGACAGTTTGTGGCTATGTCGGGATTCAAACTTAGGTAAGAAAGCTTAGAGATGAGTGTGCGTACCTTGGGCCATCCTGCAAGCCACCTCTGACAAATGTGGACTTGTAATATTATCAACAGATAAAAGGAAATGCTGCTTTCAATTAAAATATATATACAAATTTCCTGAAGGACATACTTGAGTCTCGAGTGATCGATCATCTCCATCCTTTTGTTGTTGAAGAACTTCCAGCTTCTCATCATTTTTCCAAACTTGCTTCCTGGTCTGTTCCAGGTCATTTGATAAAACTTGGATTTCCATATTTTTATGTTCCAAGGTCAGTTTCATTGTACGCAACTGCAAAACCAAGGAAAATAAGATGACACAAAGAAATAAAATATGGTTCTCCAAAAAGTGAGATTTTTGAGGAACTCAGTAGAGATTGATATGGAGGAAGATGCATTTAAATGATTTAAGCAATCAAAGTGAAAAGAACCAATCCCGCTGCTGGTACCACCTCAACCAGCACTTTCTGCTGCATTAATTTAGAAGACAGTGTCTCAACCTCCTCTAACCAGCCAATTGTGGTAAGGAAGGTGTGTTTACTCACTGCGAGTCATACAAACAAGTTCCACCAATGGGAGGATGTGCCAGCAGTCAAAAAGACATCTGATGTTCGAACTTGGATACATCTTTTGAAGGGCACAAAGCAAGAATTTTGGGTTGGATTTCATTCTCATTGACTGTCATCCCTGCCTTGTGCTGAGCCAAGAACAAGTCATATTGTCTTCCAGCACATTCACCATCCATCCATTCATCCATTGAGACCTGACACTGTGCAGAGCTTTGGTGCTACCTCAGCAGTCTCCTTGGCTATTGGGCACAATCCTGAACAGGTCACCACTCCGACACAGGATATCTGCAAGCTGGCACTCATTTTGCCGACCTCAGAAGGATGTCAGGCAGACTCAACGCCACCTGATATTAATTCAACAGCGAGTGGGATTTGAACTCAGGATGCGGGGATCCCAAGCCCACCAGCCCAAGCATGAAGCCAACACCAGGCACACATTCACCAAACTTTCAGTTAAGAGCTGCACATGGTTCAAATTAGTTAATATTTTTTATGAAAGGCATGGCATTGCACAAGGAATAATATTTTCTGAGGGTATTTGCAAGATATGTCTGTCCCTGGTCTGGCACTGTTTCCAGCAATGTTGGGGTCAGAGCCACTTCTGGCGAAAGGTGAATGAAGTAGCCTGATGATTTCCTGTTGACACACAAGACAACCCCACCTCATAACGGTGCAGACAGGAAACTGGTTCTGTGAGGAACCAGACTAAGGGGGTCATGACCTTCTGGACGAACACCCTCCGGTATACTCATGGTCGACCAGAGTGTGTCAGCATGCACTCCCTCAAAGGAGGTGGTGAGATAATCAGTCAGACAGGTGAGATAATCTTCCAAAAGAAACAGTGAATCAAAGAAAATGGACGTTCCGAGTCACAACACAGACTAACCTGGAGACCTCTTATTACTGCGGCTAAGTTGTGGTTGCGACAGGTGAGATGATTGATTTTTTTATGTTGTAACCAATGTTTTTCCACGGGATGGTAATCGAGATAGTGCACTTATTCGATGCACCATCACTGGAAAGGTCAGGAGGCCAAGTGTCTCGTCTTATAGTTTTAGTTGATGGACGTTAAAGATCCCAAAGTTTAAATTTGTGAGGAGTTGGCAAGTTTTTTTCCATTTCTTTGAAAAAAAAATCCAAATTCCTACCTCCTTCAGTCGAATGTTGGCCTGAACATGAAATACAAGAACTGCTCACCTACACTCAATGTTCCTCTTTTTTTTCTCACCTGCGGAATTAACTTCCACATCCTCTTCAATGTCATTCTTCCCTCTCGTTCTTCAAGACATCTGTTCAGTGCCATCTCAGATTGTCCCTAATCAACAACCATGATCTTTTCTACTCTCGTTAACCCCACCCAAATCCCTCCGAATTTTCAAGTTTTTCATCGATGGAGTTTCCTTCTCCATGCATTCTCCATTTTTCGTCCAGTTTTTGTCTGTTACATCCTGATCCGTTCAGTGTGCTGGCTCTTCCATGAGCCTCGACTCTGGATACAAACAAAAAAAGCATTAAAAAAAACAACAAATTTTTTAAATACTACTACGAGCCCGTTCGTGCATGCCTGTACATGCGTTGCCATACGTGCAAAAAAAAGAAGAAAAAAAAAGAATTGTGACGTCAATCGTGACGTCATCGCACAGTGTCCTGTCATTGGTTTGGTAAATAAATGGCCATAACTTGGGAACCACTTGTCCAATTAATATCAAACCTTGAAAAGGCAAATCCTCAGGTCCCCAGCAATATACCTGGCAAGATTCAATTAGATCGGACCAGTGGTTGTCGAGAAACAACGGTCACAGACACACACAGAGATTGCTGGAATTAGAGATAGATAATTATGTGAACTGTCAAGAGAAGAGTCTCCTGTATGATCCCATAGATATATCTTGGTTGCTTAAACTTGATTGTGGATGGAGTCAATAAGTTGTGGTTGTGAATAAGAAACATCTTGTTTAAATAATGACTCACTTGAGCTTGGAGTGACGTGACGATTCCTTCATGATGCTGGGACTCTCCTGTGGCAAACCACTCAGTATTGCTTCCTGACCGATTCAGGTCAGAGAGCTTGGCATTGTTTTCTTTTATTTGTTGCTTCAATTGATCAACTTCACTTTTAAGATTCTGGAGCAAAAACTTCATACTATCCAGTTCACTCTCGAGTTGATGGACCAAAAGTGTTTTTTCATCCAGTTTCCGCTTCATCTGATGAACAAGACGAGGTGTAAAAGATGTCAAGATGATACATGTTGACACATTTTTAGTAAGTGAAGAGACAGAGGTTAAGTCATGAAGAAGTAAAATAAGAGCTTGATGTACAAGTTCTATCTTCACACTGCTATCGTTTTAAATCAAGCACAATGCAAGTACAGCCATTCCTGTTCGTATGAAGGTTGGTGGTTGAGAGGGAGAAATTGGACGAGGAAAATCTGCCAATATGGTCGGAGAGGCAATTGTGGGGCATAAAGGTGTAGTTGAAGTGTGTTCGTATTTCAATCAATACAAAACAAGAGGTGAGGATGACAATCTAGAGGTCGTGGTTCTGGTATTGTTTGGTGTTGGGGTCAGGGATCAGAATGTCTCACGTTCCGACAAAGCAAGTGAAACCCTCACCTTATTTTGCAGAGTCGTTTGTTCCTCCCTCATCATTTCCATTCTCCCCTCTTTACTTTGCTTCTTTTTTCTGAAACGTCGAAATTTCCTCTTTGACCTGTTTGCACTGAGGAAGAGGGAGGGGGTTGAGGGTGGAAATTTTGGGGTAGGGGGGTGGGGGGGGTAGTGCTTGAGTGTAATGTCTTTTTTACCCCCCCAATATTACATTTTTATCCAATTACACAGGGGTTAGATGACAGTAGAATGAGCTTCACTTCACAATCACCTCCATTTTACACCAAATTGTTTGATAGTCAGAAATCGCTTCTGATAACCTGATCCAGGACGTCTTCTCACTTCCTCCAATATGACCCCATTCATGTGTATTAAAGTTCATCTTTATACATGGGAACAGTCGATGCATCGTTAACATTCCTTCCTCTCCCAGTAATCCAAAAATATTTCCAAAAGCGGCCGGTTGAGTGTGCTATATATATATATATATATATACATATACATATATATATATATATAAACATATATATATACATAAATATATATACATATATATATACATAAATATATATACATATATATATACATATATATATATATACATATATATATATATATATATATATATATATATATATATATATATATATATATATATATATATATATATATATATATATATATATATATATATATATATACATCTCTCTCTGGAAGCTAGTTTGGACTCGCACAGTTATCAAGATGATTATGGAATCAAAAATTCAGTTTGGAGCAGTTGATTCAATGGGAGATTATTGATTGCTTCTCCAAACTGAAGATTACATGGAATTAGGTTCTTGTGATTCATATCGAAAAGCATGCGAAAAGAAAGGAGCCCTTTGGAACTCTTCAGGCTATTCTTATATTTGTACACTCACTTGCTGTGATGAAACTCAATATTTCCCTCATCTGAACAGGTATACTACATACAATCAGGACCTGCCAGACATACCATGTATTTTTCATGCAAACATTTTGCTCAAGCCATTTCTCAAACTCTCCATCAAAAGTGAGCAGCCATTTTCTTACCATGCCGAAGTGCCCGGTTCATTGCTCGTCGAAGACGAACCAGATTCTTCTGGAGTCTCTTCCTGAGAACTCCTTTTCTGAAAAGCCTTCTTGAACTTTTTCCAAAGTGAAGGCGTCTGTTCATCACTTTTTGGTGATGGCGTTTTATTCCTCTTTCCCATTCTATCCATGGTTTGCTGTAAAAAACGAAAATTGAACAAAATTATAAATATTATGGAGCCGATGGTGGTGAAAAATAAAACAAAACAAAAAAAACCGTGTTTCCGGCGCATTTTCTTAAAATTGTTATTTTAAAAAATATTTTAAACAAGAAAAATAGCAATTATAGATTGCAGACCCTCACCAGGACTTGTTTGGTGTGGTGTTTGTGTAATTTTGTGTTATGTAATTAATAATAGACATAATTAGAACTGCCACTGTGTAACTGCAGGCAGTGATGACCGTGTAACCAAGACGTCCCGCTTTGATGCAACCCCACTTTGATCGGACACCTGACCCTGACCCAGAACATTTTTCATTCTTATTCAATTGAATTCAGAATGGGATTAAAATAAATTCAATTCCGATCAAATGGAAGACCAAATAAGGACAGTCCTGCATTGGAGTAATCAGAAGGAACCCGAACAAGCAAAAAAAAAAGATTAAGTCACCAGGAGGAACCTGGATGGCATTCACATTTCAGCTGCTACTCCTCTACCCTCAAACCCATGCAGGTACAGCCAAGTGAGCCTCATTCAAAAAAAAAACCGTCAAAAATTAAAAAAAAAAACATCGATTCCCCATCATTACGAGATCACAATTGAGAAGTTTGACTTTGATTGATTAAACGGTTCCAGAGAAAACATTATTGAAATTTTTTCTTCCATCCAACATGGCTGCCAAACTTATCATGTAACTTATCCATGTAACTAACCATGTAAACCATGTAACTAACCATGTAAACCATGCCAAACCATGTAACTTATCAATTATTCCTGAACAAATTGTACACAAATACCTTGGGGAACACTTTTGTGAAGTTTCCCTTCGATCTGCCCAGCCGTTCTGGAGAAGATAATTAATATTTTTTTTCGGGTAAATCCAATATGGCTGCCAAACAGTGTGACCTTTGACATGATATGTGTGAACCTTTTGTTCGTCATGGATAGGCGGTCATATGTTAAAGTTTCACCTCAATCTGTTCAACCATTTCAGAGAAGAAGATTTTTACCCTGTGGGGTCTTCCGCCCAGCGCCGCTCGCGTGGGGTCTAAGCGCCGCACGCGTTCTCTCTTTTCTTGTGTACAGTTCATTTGCACGTCTATTGGTTCACGAGCGCCAGCCAGAGTGACCACGATATTCGTTATGTCTGTGTGTCTGTCTGTGTCTGTCTGTCCAGAGCATAACTTCGTGGACTTTGATCCGATATTGATGAAACTTGGTTATGTGTTCGATATCAATCTCTCGTTATGTTTTCCTGGATGAGGGCGTGCTACGCCCATTGTGGGTGGAGCCACTCCTCAAAAATAGCCATTTTAAGGGGGTAGTCAGATTAAAAATCTATATTCTCCAAGGGAATTGACTGAATGGAATGGGTTCTTCGGTATTTGAAGAACAAAATGAATTATCTAAAATTTGTCGTTGTCTGATTTTTCATTTTCGTCCCAAGGTCAAGGTCACAAGGTCAAAAACTTAGAAAATTGTGAATTTTGACATAAAAATCATATGACCGCCCAAACTTTGAGAGAGCTAGGATGACAATATTTTTTATGCATAATATTGAGGTCATTCCCCACCTAAAGTCTTGAAACCATTTTGCTCTATCTCAAACACCTTGCCCGTGGCGCCCCCTTCAAGTTTGTTTTTACGCTGATTTCATCAAAGTATGGATAATCCGAAGAGTGCGAAATGCCATATTAGCCTATATGACGTTATATTGTTCCTGGAATGTTCCAGAGGAAGTTTTTCACCAAAGGTCATAAACCTTGACCTTTTACCATTAAAGGCCACAAAGGTCAAATTTTCAAAGTTGTGGAAATCGAACCAGGTTTTCGACCTTCTTCGATGAACCAATTCCAATAAGCTATAGCACGTATCCTGTTTCCTTATTTTAATGTCCACAACAGTTTCGTGACCTTTAAAGGTTATGCAAAGGTCAAATTTTGAAAGTTGTTGATCGAAACCGGGTTTTAAACATTTTGCAGCTAATAACCTGTCACTCGTACCACATCATGTTCATCATTTTTATAACTTGGTCAAAAATTATCACATTGTCTCATGCTTGACTTCTGAAACAATCTACTTCGTCAAATACCACTCGTGAACCATTGTCGTCTTCAGACTTGTCACTTTTGGTTCGTGTTTCTATGAGTTTTCTGGGACTTGGATGTTGAAGTTGATACCGATGTGCCGGTGGATTACTCCACAAACCCTGTTGTACCTTTGTGTGTGCAGCTGTTCTGAAACGAGTTTTTATACATCCCAATAAGAGGTGGATCATGCTATCCGTTTCTACCTTGTGGAACCTCCACTTCTCTGATTGACTGAGTCCTTCCATTTTCTTCAAGCCATTTGTGTGGTGTCCCTGGTCGTGGGCATTAATAACGATTCGTTCTCCATCCCAATTGAACTGACATCTTCTTTGCCATTGTGATGAGCCTTCTTTGTCTCTTCCCAATCTGTCGAACTCTTTTTATGTATTTATTTATTTTAATAAATCTTCCTGTTGTTTTGTCGTTCTCCCAGTTGTCATTGTATATCTGTTATATTTCTCTTTATATTTTTCTTTTGTCTTGCTTGCTGTCGTTGGGGCTGTATTTCTTGCTGTTTCGGTTTCATGCATTGTATCTTTCATTTGCACCTGTCTTTGGAAATTTTCTGTTCAGTGGGTTTGGTATACCTTCTCTTGGTTACTATCTTCACGTTTGTGTAAAATTGCATTGTGTAGTCTGTTGAATTTTTCATGTATTCAACCTGTCCGACAGATGTCAGTGTGTGCACTTGGTCGAGTTCCATCAGGCCGCTGCCTCAAGTCAGCCACATTCTTGGGATGGACTGATTTTTGTGAATGATGAGTTTCCTTGTTTTGAAATCTAGTTGTTTGTTCCGCAGCTGTAATGGAATACTGGGATTATGAATGAACCCACATGTACTTATTCCCATATATACCCACATCTTGTAAGTAATCTGTGCCAGTCTGTCTGTCTGTCCGTTTGGAGAGGGGCTTTTCATTTCAGGGAGGGGCTTCTAATTTCAGGGCAGGGCTTCAAAATCAAATCGCCGCCATTTTGTTCACTCCGTGTGGACTATTTTGAAAGGCTCACACTTTTACACTCTCACAGCTTTATCTTAACTCTAATTCGATATCTGATTTCTTTGTTGTTTTTTCCTCGCTGAGATCGTGTAAGTTTCAGATGCAAAAAAAACCAGGAAGACAATGTGTTTTTGACAAAAATGCATTTTAAGTGTAATTAAGGCCTGTGATATAAAGTCCATTCAGACTCCCTCATGGCTTTATCTTGACTCGAATTCACCTTCTGATTTCATTTTTTGAAGTCGTGAAGATGGTTCAAGTTTCATTTGCAGCAAAAGGTGAGAAAATATGACGAACATGAGGGTTTATACACAAAAAGGCATTCTAATAGTTGTCTACAATGCATCTGGGTCGACATGATGTGGGGAAGGGGAGTTATCATGAAGTTACCTTTGAATCACAGTTACTTTTGGAAGAAGCAAAGTTTATTTTGATTACAAGTAATGCATGTCAGCGATCACAGAAGCGGTCTATATAACGAGGTCCGTCTAAAAAGTAACGGGACTGAGCCTGCTGTGTGCTCCACTTACACAACTTGAATGAATGGGTTGCGTCACAGTCTTTCGCAACATTCAAGAAATACATATGATTGGTGATGGTTGACTGCGCTCATTGTGTGTGTTTTTTTTTTTTTTTTACAGGTCGTTGTTTACACGTTGTCTGGAGTCTGAATCAGCGTGCTACGAGTCATGAGCAGAGAGCCAATCTGAACTTTCTTGCCAAGCTTGGCAAAACACTTTCCGAATCCTTCGTAATGCTGCAGAAAGTAGAAGGGAAGAAACGTTGTCATGAACACATGCATTTAGATGGCACAAAATGTTCAAAGAGAGACGGGAGGAGGTTGAAGACTACCCACGGTCTGGAAGACCTTCAACGAGCAGAAAGGCGGAAAACAATGAGGGAGTGAAGCAGATTGTGCGCGCAGATCGTCGACTCACGGTGCGGATGATTGCTGAGGAACTTTCCATCAACATGGACACTGTCTGGAGCATAATCACTGAAAATCTCGAAATGCTCAAGGTGTGTGCAAAGATGGTCCCCAAGCTGATGTCCGAGGACCAGAAACAGCAAAGAGTCACTGTCTGTCAAGATATTATCGAGCGCCTCGAGGACGATCCAGACCGACTCAGGAGAGTCATTACTGACGATGAATCATGGATATTCGAATACGATCCTGAGACCAAACGTCAGAGTGGTCAGTGGAGAAGTCCGGCATCACAAAGACCAAAGAAAGCAAGGATGTCGAAGTCGAAGGTCAAGGTGATGCTCATCACGCGTTTTTTGACAAAAGGGCATCGTCCACTTCAAATTTCAACCACGGTGTCAAACAGTGAATCAATTCGTGTACAAGGAGATCCTCTGGCACCTCATGAGATCAGTCCGAGACAAGAGGAGGGATCTGTGGGAGAACAACGCCTGGGTGCTCCACCATGACAAATCACCTGCTCACAGTGCCCTGAGCATCCGACAGTTTCTGGCGGAGAGGAACGTGCCAACTCTGGAGCAACCCCCATATTCGCCAGACTTGGCCCCTTGTGATTTTTTTTTTACTATTCCCCAAGCTCAAGGCGGTGGTCAAGGGGACCCGATTTCCTAATGTGGAGGCCATCAAAAGGGCCGTGACGACGGAGCTCTGGAGGATTGCAGAAGAAGCCTTCTGGGGGTGCATCAAAGTGTGGAAGAGGATGGACAAGTGTGTAAGACTGGAGGGAAACTATTTTGAAGGGGACAAGCTGTTATTTCAATATATTTTTTGGAATAAAATGTCTCTGGTCAGCCCCGTTACTTTTAAGACAGACCGTGTGTGTGTGTGTGTGTGTGTGTGTGTGTGTGTGTGTGTGTGTGTGTGTGTGTGTGTGTGTATTGTTGCGGGCCGGGGTCCGGTGGCGAGAACGACCACTCGATGGGGGAAGTAACGTCGACTCCAACCAGACTCCCCGGAAATGTAGGCCATCGCTCGCGGACAATTCCGTGACGGGGCGGGTCGCCCAACTGACCGTGGACGCCAATACCTCAACCGTGTCGCGTAGGGTCCGCTTGTCTCGACTCAAGTTACCAAAATAACCACGCAGTTTCGACTACCGGGGAACTACGCTCTCGATACGCCTTGCCCGAACCGGATCACTCGACCAACGACCAACTCCCATTCCGGTTCGGATGCAGCCGAGCGGACCTGCCAAGGACGTACCGGCTTGAATGAACAGATTATCGGGAATAAAGACCCGGCGAAACTTAGATCCAAACCATGCTGGACCAATGGAGGAAAAGACAAAAACGAGCTGGGAACATTTCTATAATTATTTAATTTTCAATTAAGCGGGGAAAAGCATGTGGCACATAAAAAAGTTTTATTGGTGTGTAATGAAGGGAGAGAGGAGAGAGGTGTGGGGTGCAGCAATTATGCAGCAACTTACCAAAGTGGACACAGAGCAGACTTGACGCGAGAATAATAAAAGCAAGAATTACAATAATCAAAGATCTTATGCAATTTTACTTAGCAGACAGGTGCCACACACTCAGACAAAATAAACCCAGTTCAAAGAAAAAGGGACCTTTTGCAGCCAGGAAGGGAGGGAGTTGAGGTCGCAGTTCTCGGTACCTGAGAGTTTCGGGTGAAGGAGTGCTCTGCGGTGTGGCACCTGACAACAGTCATGCAGTTTGGACCACAGCCGCTCGTGTGGAGGAGCTTGAGTGGAGAGCGCGGAGTCCAAGGTGGGAACGGGGCAGCAGACGACCCGATGAGAGACCCGGTCACAGTCGGGTGCACGCGGACCAGCACAACAGGCGGGCCGCCGAGGTGAGACGTGGGCAGACACTCCGTGACCACGACTCCTTCAACAACTGCACACTTCCAATCCTTCCACCGCAACCTCCTTCGTCAACCAACCACCAAATAACTCAAGACTTTTCCATATGACCCACGAACAGCCAAGCACCTTCCTTCTTTCTCTCACTCCAAACCCACCAACGAACCAACGAATTCCCGAACTCACGAACTCTCCAAGCACTCTACTCCGAGGATTGCTTCGTATCTTATAGATGACAGAGCTCGGGGGTGGAGCCATGGCGAAGCAGACGTCATCGTCTGTCCTGATTGGACAGGGCCTTAATGGGGTACGCCCTTTCTGGGCAGGGCCTCGGCCAGGCCCGCCCACTCCATGCGTGTTTGGGGAAGGTGAATGACGGTGCAGCCACACTGCGTACGTTTCGGGAAGCCGAGAAGGAACTGCAACAGCGAACGTGGAGATTTTGCCTCGGAAAAACGAGTCTCTGTAGACAGCGGGTGGACAGTGGTACGATGTGGCCAGCGAACTGAGGGCTGCAAGCGCTAGGAAGGTTCTGTGGCTCAAATAAAAGGGGAAATAAAATAAAATGGGAGAAAATGATTTATTAACCTAACCAAAAAACATCGCAATGCACCCCCATGTCTTCCCACTACACACAAGGAAGGGATCTATCTTCACATATACTAATGGCATAACTAACTTCGGGACAACTGTATGTTTGTACGCATATGGTTCCTAGAACCGTAACACTATATATGGTTGCGGGCCGGAGGTCCAGTGGCGAGAACGACCACGAGGTGGGGGGAGTTACGTCGTCTCCCACCAGACTCCGGGATTTGTAGGCCATCGCTCACGGATAATTCCCTGACACGGCGGGTCGCTGAACCGACCGTGGACGCCAATACCTCAACCGTGCAGGGTCCACTTGTCTCGACTCAAGTTACCTAATTAACCACACAGTTTCGACTACCGGGGAACTACGCTCTCGATATGCCTTGCCCGAACCGGATCACTCGACCAACGACCAACTACCATTCCAGTTCGGATGCAGCCGAGCGGACCTGCCAAGGACGTACCGGCTGGAATGTACAGATTATCGGGAATAAAAACCCGGCCAAACTCAGATTCGAACCATGCTGGACCAATGAAGGAAAAGACAAAAACGTACTGGGAACATTTCTACAATAATTTATTTACACGAAGCGAGGAAAAACATGTGGCACAGGAACAGGTTTATTGGTGTGTTTTGCAGTGGACAGAAGAGAGATGTAGTGCGACAATTTTACAGCAACTTACAAAAGAGGACACAGAGCAGACTTGTCACGAGAATAATACAGGCAAGAATTACAGTAATCAAAACTTAAACAGTTTTTACTTGATGGACAGGTGCCACACACTCAGACACACACTCGGACAAAATAAACCCAGTTGAATGGCAAAGGACTTTTACAGCCACGGAGGGAGGGAGCTGAGGTCGCAGTTCTTTTGGTACCTGAACGTTCCAAGGGAAGGGATGCTCCGTGGTGCTGCACCTGACAGAGGTCGTGCAGTTCGGCCCACAGCCACACGTGTGGAGACCGTGTCTGCGAAGGAGCCCGGGTGGAGAGCGTGGAGTCCAAGGTATGAACAGGGCTGCAGACAGGAGCAGGACCCGACCGAGGCCTGGTCGAGGTCTTTACAGCTCTCTCTCACAACCAACCATCGAACGAACGAACGAACGAATGAACTTTCAAATCCAACCAGTGAACCTATTCCTCCCTCAACCAACAACAAACTCTCCGACTCCCTCACTCTACTCTGAGGATGGTGTCGTAATTTATAGATCCCCAAGGTCGGGGAGGGCCTTGGCGAAGCTGCCGTCATCGTTCGTCCTGATTGGAAATAAAAGGGCCTTCATGGGGTCCGCCTTTCTGGGCGGGGTTTCGGCCAGGCCGGGAAAGCCCGCCCACTCCAAGCGTCTGGACCCGTCAAGAAGGAATTGGAACGTTTGGGGAAGCCGAGGAACTGGAACAGCGAACGCGAAGATTTTGCATCAAGAAACGAGCCTCCGGAGACAGCAGATGGACAGTGGTGCGCTGTGGTCAGCGAACCGAGGGCTGCAAGCACTATGGTACCGTGGATCGTAATGGAGGGGATATAATTATTTATATAATGAGGGAAAGACCTTTCGGTCCAATTCTTCAGGTGTGTGTGTGAGCGTATGTCTGTTTGTGGCGCCCGTCCGTAATTAGTGAACTGTATAAGTGCTTTCTCGCTGTATCTCATTGCCTTGCTTTATTCGGTTTAATTCCGCTCTTCTGTGTTCCCTCGTCCCCTCATTACTGTATAAATAAACCCCGATTGTTAAATGTATCAGCTCGTTTTGTGTTTCTTACATTGGCTTGACATGACGCGTGATTGAGAAGTAGGTAAAGCTGTT
>BROF01004461.1:60148-72050 GCA_024346535.1 Eptatretus burgeri
ATATATATATATATATATTGTTGCGGCCCGGGGTCGTGGCGAGAAGACCACAATTCGACGAAAGCTATCTCGGGTTCCCACCAGACTCTCCGGAATCGCAGGCCGTCGCACATGGATAACTCCATGACGTGGCGGATCGCTAATCGATCGTGAACACCAATAACTCAACCAAGTGACCTTGGGTCCTCCGTCTAAGTTTTAACCGGTTACCTAAAATAATCACGTGACTTAATTACCAGGGAACACGCCCTCGGTACACCTTATCCGAACCCGGTCACCATACCGGGTCAGATGCAGCCGAGCGCAACAGCCAGGGAACGTATCGGCAAGTATAACAGATCGTTGGGAGATAAAGTCCCGGCTCGGCTGGGATACGGACCATGCTGGATCAATGAAGGAAAAGACAGAAACCAGCTGTGAACCTTTCTACACAAGCATTTATTAACAAACATATTTCTGCTACTGCAAGGACAGCTCCATTCGCAGTGCTGCAATTTGGTTGGCCTGTTCAAGTTGGGTGTGTGTCTGTGCAGCCTCAAGCCGGAAATGCTGGACCCTGATTTCTTGCTCTGCATGGCGAAGCTTGATATGCAATTGAAGTTTCCGTTCCTCAAAATTTCTTTCCTCATTCTCCATCTGCTCAACACACTCTGATGTTTTGGCCTTTTAACTCAGCTGTGTTCAACTTCGCCTGAGTGTCTTTCAAATGGTGTGCCGATTTTCTCTGCTCACGTTCAACCGTGACTCTCGTCAGCCAATTCCTCCTGAAGACTGGTCAGTCTCTGGTTCAGCAAGAAGTTCTCATTCTTCAGAGCATCAACACATTGCATATTGCTCTGCTCTGCTCTTTGACACTCCTGTTTGCATTTCATTCTGAGGTGGGTCAACTCAGAATAATGTTTCAACTGAATTTTCTCTTGTCGTCGTGCATTCAACTGTTGCTGGAGCTTGAATTCTGTGTTGAGGAGACAATTCTCATCACGCAACTTGTTGAACCCATCCCGGCAATACACCATTTCTTCCTCCCGCTTTGTCAGGGTTTCCTGAAATGAATCCTCCACTTCCTTTTTCATTTCAGCTTTCAGCACTTCCAGGTCGTGAACTGTCAGAACGTTATCTCGAAGCTCGTTTGCCTCAATCGTCTTTGCTGTGAGTTTGGCAGTCAGTTCCTCAAATATTTGTCTCTTCTCAGCCTGTGCTTTGTCTCGTTCGATGAGCATCTTGCCCACATCTGCTTCTCCATCATTCATTGCTTGCTGTCGCTGAGTATATTGCGTCTTTAGAATGATGTAGTTCATTTTGTGATGTTGACAATGTTTATGCTCATCCATGAGCAACATCTGAAGTTCAGAATCATGTAAAGTTTCCCTAGAGGTACCTGGGTGAGGCAGGCCAAGCTGTTGTTGAAGGGGTGAGAATGTTCTTTCCAATTAAATTGGTTATTTTTGATGAGCTGTCACAAATACTTCACAATGATAAAACAACACGAAACAATGTAGGAGAAAAGACAACATGCAAAAAATAATTTTACATAGCTTTCAGTGAATTGTGGGAAAACATGTCTTCACAACTTGATCACAAACTCAAACTAAACCCACATTCATCATTCGTGTGAACCTTGAAGTCCTCATGGGTTTTGAAGTATTTAATCAACAATCTCCACCTGTTCAGCTCCTCCTATTTGTCTCTTCTACTAAATTAATGAAGTTTTGCCTGAGCTGCACCTCTGGAAAACTACTCCAATGACTAATTCACATGTCCAGCTCAGGGGTGCAGCAACCCTCTTGATAGGTTGACGCTTTTGCACTTCGTTCCATTGGAACAGGGAGGTTCGGCCAGAAATTTGGAATTTCTTCATGGTGCCGGCGATAGCTCACCGACTCTTCTCCAAGGACACCATGGGATCTTTCACATCCAACAACTAGTACTGGCAGCCTGGATGCATAGTTTAACGTCCATCCAAGGACGGCACACACATTTATGAATCACCCTGCCCATTAAACACCAGGGTGACAGTTTATGGCTGTGTCAGGATTCAAACCCAGGTTAGACAGCTTGGAGATGAGTGTGCGTACCTCTGGGCCATCCTGCAAGCCACCTCTGACAAATGGACATATAATATTATCAACAGATAAAACGAAATGCTGCTTTAGATCAAAATATGTATACAAATTTCCTGAAGGACATACTGTTGTGGGCCGGGGATCGGTGGCGAGGACGACCGCTAGCCGGAGCAGTTGGGCCATCTCCCACTGAACACCGGAATGGAAGGTCGTCACCCTGGATAACTCCAGAGTTGACGGGTCGCTTAAAGGACCGAGGACGCCAATATTTCGACCGCATGGTGTAGGGTTGATTGTCTCGATCTCCAATATACCTAAATAACAACGCAGTCTAGCTACAGGGGAAACCATACCCTCTGCCGGCTTTGTCCGAACAGAGTCGCTGTTACCGACTCGGATCCGGCGTAACTGAGCGGAAGTTACCAAAGCCGCGCCGGAGCAAATGAAAAATTTACGGCACAAACGGCCTTCCTCGTTCTCAAGCCCGAACCATACTGGGCCAATGATAGAAACGACAGGCAACGAGCTGGTACATTTAACAGGGGGTTATTTTACAATAATCGGGAAGGGAGACACAGAGCAGACTTAATCACGAATATAATATGCAATGCACAGTGAGCGAAAAGCACTTAACAATTCTACTTCACAGACTGGTGCCACACACACACACACACACACACACACACACACACATACAAACAGAAATGGGGCTGGTTGGCCTTTATTTGGCCCTTCAGCCCGGGAGGATAGGCGAACTGGAGGGTCAGAGTCTGGCGGGTACCTGTCCGCCTCATGCAGTTTCTTTGAGACGAGCGAACCAGGATGGGACCAGCCACGTCGAGCGAACTAGCACAGGACCACGGAACCACCGAAAAGAACCCCCAAACCAGACACCCCACCAACGACGCACACCAAGAGCAATGGCGACCCCTTCCTTCTTCGACAATTCCAACCAAACTCCAGCCCAACTCCAGCGAACACTCGGGGGAGCCCAGTGATTCTTATCCCTCCCCCAGACGGGGTGGGGTGACCGGTCCCCTGAGGTAATCTTTGCCCTGATTGGACAGGGTTTCGTGGGGTGATATCTGTCCCCCTCTGATTGGACAGGGGGAAAACCCTGCCTTTCTGGGGCGGAGTCAGAGCTCTGAGGTGATGAGCCTCCTGATTGGACAGGGTTTCGTGGGGTGATGTGCTGGCCATCTGTGATTGGACACAGGGGAATCCCCTCCTTTCCTGGGCGGAGTCCGTGTTCTGAGGTGAGGAAACCTCCGCCCTTTTCCATGGTCGAATACACGTGGGCAATGACGTCGATGGTGCGAAGAAGTGAAGGATTGATTTGTTGGCGTTGGGTATAGCAAAAATCGAACTAGAAAGAAACCGCAGTGCACACATGCAATTCCCTTAAGACATAGGGAAAGTTCTAACTATAAACACATACTTATCAAAATAACTGAACTTTGGGACTGCTGACTGTCTGTGCGCAGGAGGCTTCCAAATCCGAACAATACTTGAGTCTGGAGTGATCGATCATCTCCATCCTTTTGTTGTTGAAGAACTTCCTGCTTCTTGTCATTTTTCTAAACTTGCTTCCTGGTCTGTTCCAGGTCATTTGATAAAACTTGGATTTCCATATTTTTATGTTCCAAGGTCAGTTTCATTGCACGCAACTGCAAAACCAAGGAAAATAAGAGGACACAAAGAAATAAAATATGGTTCTCCAAAAAGTGAGATTTTTGAGGAACTCAGTGGAGATTGATATGGAGAAAGATGCATTTAAATGATTTAAGCAATCAAAGTGAAAAGAACCAATCCGACTGCAGGGACCACCTCAACCAGCACTTTCTGCTGCATTAATTTAGAAGACAGTGTCTCAACCTCCCCTAACCAGCAAATTGTGGAAAGGAAGGTGTGTTAACTCACTGCTAGTCATACAAACAAGTTCTACCAATGAGAGGATGTGCCAGCAGTCAAAGACATCTGATGTTCGAACTTGGACACATCTTTGAAGGGCACAAAGCAAGAATTTTGGGTTGGAATTTTCATTCTCATTGACTGGTGACTCTGTCTTGTGCTGAGCCAAGAACAAGTCATATTGTCTTCCAGCACATTCACCATCCATCCATTCATCCATTGAGACCTTACACTGTGCAGAGCTTTGCTGCTGCCGAAGCAGTTTCCTTGGCTATTGGGCACAATCCTGAATAGGTCACCACTCCGACACAGGATATCTGCAAGCTGGCACTCATTTTGCCGACCTCAGAAGGATGTCAGGCAGACTCAACCCCACCTGATATTAATTCAACAGCCGAGTGGGATTTGAACTCAGGATCTGAGGATCCCAAGCCCCACCACCCCAAGCATGAAGCCAACACCAGGCACACATTCACCAAACTTTGAGTTAAGAGCTGCACATGGTTCAAATTAGTTAATATTTTTTATGAAAGGCATGGCATTGCACAACGAATAATATTTTCTGAGGGTATTTGCAAGATATGTCTGTCCCTGGTCTGGCACTGTTTCCAGCAATGTTGGGGTCAGAGCCACTTATGGCGAAAGGTGAAATGAAGTAGCCTGATGATTTCCTATTGACACACAAGACAACCCACCTCATAACGGTGCAGACTAGAAACTGGTTCTGTGAGGAACCACACTAACGGGGTCATGACCTTCTGGACTAACACCCTCCAGTATACTCATGGTAGACCAGAATGTGTCAGCATGCACTCCCTCAAAGGAGGTGGTGAGATAATCAGTCAGACAGGTGAGATAATCTTCCAAAAGAAACAGTGAATCAAAGAAAATGGACGCTCTGAGTAACAACACAGACTAAGCTGGAGATCTCTTATTACTGCGGCTAAGTTGTGGTTGCGACAGGTGAGATGATTGATTTTTTTTTTAATGTTGTAACCAATGTTTTTCCACGGTGTGGTAATAGAGGTAGTGCACTTATAAGGTGCACCATCACTGGAAAGGTCAGTAGGCCAAGTGTCTCGTCTGCTAGTTTTAGTTTATGGACATTTAATTTCCCAATTTTAATCTTTAATTTAAATTAAAGATCCCAAAGTTGAAATTTGTGAAGAGTTGGAAAGTTTTTTTCCATTTCTATGAAAAAAAAAATCCTACCTCATTCAGTCGAATGTTGGCCTGAACATGAAATACAAGAACTGCTCACCTCCACTCATTGTTCCTCTTTTTTTTTTTCCTCGCCTGAAGAATTAACTTCCACATCCTCTTCAATGTCATTCTTCCCTCGAGTTCTTCAAGACAGCTGTTCAGTGCTATCTTAGATTGTCCCCAATCCAAAACCATGATCTTTTCTACCCTCGTTAAGCCCACCCGAATCCCTCCGAATTTTCAAGTTTTTCATCCATGGAGTTTCCTTCTCCACTCATTTTCCATTTTGCGTCCTGTTTTTGTCTGTTACATCCTGATCCGTTCATTGTGCTTGCTCTTCCACGAGCCTCGACGATGGATACAAACAAAAAAAAGCATTAAAAGAACAACAATTTTAAAAAATATAACAAGTCCAAAGACGACCATGCTTCACGAGCGGTATTTGACGATGTAGATTGTTTCAAAAGTCAAGGATGAGACAATGTGATAATGTTTGACCAAGTTATAAAAATGATCAACATGATGTGGTACGAGTGACAGGTTATTAGCTGCAAAATGTCGAAAACCCGGTTTCGTTCAACAACTTTCAAAATTTGACCTTTGCATAACCTTTAAAGGTCACAAAACAAGGTTGTGGACATTAAAATAAGGAAACAGGATACGTGGTATAGCTTATTGAAGTTAGTTCGTCGAAGAAGGTCGAAAACCCGATGCGATTCCCACAACTTTGAAAATTTGACCTTTGTGAACTTTAAAGGTCAAAGGTCAAGGATTATGACCTTTGGTGCAAAACTTCCTCTGGAACATTCCAGGAACAGTATAACGTCATATAGGCTATATGGCATTTCGCACTCCTCGGATTATCCATACTTTGATGAAATCAGTGTAAAAACAAACTTGAAGGGGGAGCCACGGGCAAGGTGTTCGAGATAGAGCAAAACGGTTTCAAGACTTTAGGTGGGGAATGACCTCAATATTATGCATAAAAAAATAGTCATCCTAGCTTTCAAAGTTTGGGCGGTCGTATGATTTTTATATCAAAATTCGCAATTTTCTAAGTTCGTGACCTTGTGACCTTGACCTTGGGATGAAAATGAAAAACCAAGCTCTGTTGGGCTATGCAGGTGCCATTGGGCTAACCAAATAACGAAACCCCTGTCAGATTCGATAAACCCCCTTGGAGAAGATGCAAATTGAAATCAGCTTCTCCCTAAAATCACAATTCACAATTTTCTAAGTTCGTGACCTTGTGACCTTGACATGAAAATGAAAAATCGAGCTACGTGGGGCTATGCAGGTACCATTGGGCTAACCAAATACTGAAACCCCAGCCAGATTCGACAAACCCCTCGGAGAAGATAATTTTTTACGTCAAAATTCGCAATTTTCTAAGTTCGTGACCTTGTGACCTTGACCTTGGGACGAAAATGAAAAAGAGCTCCGTGGGGCTATGCATGTGGCATTGGGCTAACCAAATACTGAAACCCCTGTCAGATTCGACAAACCCCCTTGGAGAAGATGCAAATTGAAATCGGCTACCCCCTAAAAACACGTTTTTTGGGCGTGGCTCCGCCCATAATGGGCGCACCACGCCCATTCTCAGGAAAACACAACGAGATCATGATATTAACCTCCCACCAAAATTTTATCAGGATCCGAGGATCAAAACCCACGGAGCTATGCTCGGGACAGACAGACAGACAGACAGACAGACAGACAGACACACAAGAATAACGAATATAGTGGTCACTTATTTTTTCGTGAAAATATTTTTTTGTGAACCAATTATGTGAACTGTCAAGAGAAGAGTCTCCTGTATGATCCCATAGATATATCTTGGTTGCTTAAACTTGATTGCGGATGGAGTCAATAAATTGTGGTTGTGAATAAGAAACATCTGGTTTAAATGAATGACTCACTTGAGCTTGGAGTGACGTGACAATTCCTTCATGATGCTGGGAATCCACTGTGGAAAACCACTCAGTGTCGCTTCCTGACCGATTCAGGTCAGCGAGCTTGGCAATCTTTTCTTTTATTTGTTCCTTCAACTGATCAACTTTACTTTCAAAATTCTGGAGCAAAAACTTCATACCATCCAGTTCATTCTCGAGTTGCTGGACCAAAAGTGTTTTTTCATCCAGTTTCCGCTTCATCTGATGAACAAGACGAGGTGTAAAAGATGTCAAGATGATACATGTTGACACATTTTGAGTAAGTGAAGAGACAGAGGTTAAGTCATGAAGAAGTAAAATAAGAGCTTGATGGATAAGTTCTATCTTCACACTGCTATCGTTTTAAATCAAGCACAATGCAAGTACAGCCATTCCTGTTCGTATGAAGGTTGGTGGTTGAGAGGGAGAAATTGGACGAGGAAAATCTACCAATATGGTCGGAGAGGCAATTGTGGGGCATAAAGGTGTAGTTGAAGTGTGTTCGTATTTCAATCAATACAAAACAAGAGGTGAGGATGACAATCTGGACGTCGTGGTTCTGGTATCGTTTGGTGTTGCGGTCAGGGATCAGAATGCCTCACGTTCCGACAAAGCAAGTGAAACCCTCACCTTATTTTGCAGAGTCGTTTGTTCCTCCCTCATCATTTCCATTCTCTCCTCTTTACTTTGCTTCTTTTTTCTGAAACGTCGAAATTTCCTCTTTGACCTGTTTGCACTGAGGAGGAGGGAGAGGGTTTCGGGTGGAAATCGTGGGGTTGGGGGGTAGTGCTTGAGTGTAAAAAATACATTTTTATCCAATTACACAGGGGTTAGATGACAGTAGAATGAGCTTCACTTCACAATCACCTCCATTTTACACCAAATTGTTTGATAGTCAGAAATCGCTTCTGATAACCTGATCCAGGACGTCTTCTCACTTCCTCCCACATGACCCCATTCATGTGTATGAAACTTCATCTTTATACATGGGAACAGTCGATGCATCGTTATCATTCCTTCCTTGCCCAGTAATCCAACACGATTACCCATTGTGCCATGATGTGAATTGGAATGTCAAAATATTCCCAAAAGTGGCCGGTCGAGTGTGGTGGCATATATATCTCTATCTCTATCTCTATCTCTATCTCTATCTCTATCTCTATCTCTCTCTCTTTCTCTCCCCTCTCCCCGAGCTAGCTAGGTGGACTCGCATAGTTATCAAGACAATTATGAAATCAAAAATTCAGTTTGGGGCAGTTGATTCGATGGGAGACGATTGATTGCTTCTCCCAACTGAAGATTATATGGAATTGGGTTCTTTGATTCATATCGAAAAGCATGCGAAAAGAAAGGAGCCCTTTGGAACTCTTCAGGCTATTCTTATATTTGTACACTCACTTGCTGTGATGAAACTCAATATTTCCCTGATCTGAACAGGTATACTACATACAATCAGGACCTGCCAGACATACCATGAATTTTTCATGCAAACATTTTGCTCAAGCCATTTCTCAACCTCTCCATCAAAAGTGAGCAGCCATTTTCTTACCATGCCGAAGTGCCCGGTCCATTGCTCGTCGAAGACGAAGCAGATTCTTTTGGAGTCTCTTCCTGAGAACTCCTATTCTGAAAAGACTTGTTGAACTTTCTCCAAAGTAAAGGCGTTTGTTCATCACTTTTTGGTGATGGCGTTTTATCCCTCTTTCCCATTCTATCCATGGTTACCTGCAAAAAAAATATTGAACAATATTATGAATATTATGGAGCTGATGATGGTGCAAAAAAAAAAAAAAAAAAAAAAAAAACTTCATGTTTTACATTAAAAAGAAGAAAAAGAGCAATCAGAGATTGCAGACCCTCACCAGGACATGTTTGGTGTGGTGTTTGTGTAGTTTGGTGTGGTGTTTGTGTAATTTTGTGTTATATCATTAATAAGAGACCATTATGACTGCCAGTGAATAACTGCAGGCAGTGATGACCGTGTACCAAGACGTCCCGCTTTGATTCAACCCCACTTTGATCGGACACCTGACCTTGACCCATAATATTTTTCATTCTTATTCAATTGAATTCAGAATGGGATTAAAATAAATTCAATTCCGATCAAATGGAAGACCAAATAAGGACAGTCCTGCATTGGAGTAATCAGAAGGAACCCAAACAAGCAAAAAGAAAAGATTAAATCAGGAGGAACCTGGATGGCATTCACATTTCAGCTGCTACTCCTCTCGCCTCAAACCCATGCAGGTACAGCCAAGTGAGCCTTCTTCAAAAAAAAAAAAACATCAAAAATAAAAAAATATGGATTCCCCATCATTATTCGATCACAATTGAGAAGTTTGACTTTGATTGATTATGCCATTCCAGAGAAAACATTATTGAAATTTTTTCTTCCATCCAACATGGCTGCCAAACCATGTATCTTACCAATTATTCCTGAACAAATTGTCCACACTTACCTTGGGGAACACTTCTATGAAGTTTCCCTTCGATCTGCCCAGCCGTTCTGATGAAGATAATAATTAATATTTTTAGGGTAAATCCAATATGGCTGCCAAACCGTGTGACCTATAACATGATATGTGTGAACCTTTTGTTCGTCATGGATAGGCGGTCATATGTTAAAGTTTCACCTCAATCTGTTCAACCATTTCAGAGAAGATTTTTTACCCCGTGGGGTCTTCCGCCCAATGCCGCTCGCGTTCTCTCTTTTCTTGTGTACAGTTCATTTGAACGTCTATTTCTCCATTATTCGGAACAGAATTCGATCAAAATTCACAGGCATATACGAGACACATATGCGCAGTCACTAACTGAGCCCAAAGTGCGATTGTGGGCCGAGGAACAGACTATGTTGGCCCGTTTTCTTAAAATTGTTATTTATCGGTTATTAGTGGACGGAATGAAACAATCTTGACAGGTATATTCTGGAGACAATTCCCCAGGCAATAACTGAGCCCAAAGTGCAATTTCAGCCCTTTGGGCCGAGAAACGGCCTTTTCGGCCCATTTTCTTAAAATTGTTAGTAAAAAAAAAAATTAAATGCGCTAGGCGATGCCCAACACAAAATTAAGTCGCAAATGACGGAATGAAACCAGCCTCACTCTTGTGAGGTGCTCTGGTTTCTTTTTCTGATGCGATGAAAATCTTAACAAATTTCAAAATTATCTGTCGTCCGTGCTATCGTTCACCTGTGAGTTGTACGAATGAACTCCCACGAGGTATGTTCGAAATTCGAACTTCTTAAAGTTTTTTTTTTCTGTTTTGTGAACAATATTGGTGCCCAATCACATGACTGATACCAAAAAAAAAATTGTGGACCATTTTATCCCGAGATGACCCAAAAACATTTTTATACTCATTGTATGTCACGTTCTACATATGCAATTATGACGTCATAACGAAGGCACCTGTGACGTCATTAAAAATCACAGCATGTACCCCTCATGGGGAATGAGTATATGGCAAGTTTCAATTTTCTCCTTGGTGCAGTTTCACGTGCTTCGGTCCAAAGTGCAGTGCAGAGTGCGTTAGTGCCTTTACTTGAGGCCCTGTCACACCTTGACGATTTAGCCAGCGTATGCCTGACGCATGCAAAATTTGGCTAAAACGCTGGCACACATCGAATACATTATGGGTAAGTTTGTATACGTTAAGAGCACGCTGGGATACGTCGTAGTACGCTGGCATAAGTCTGAGTACACCGAGGTGTTAGACAAATTTTCCATGCTTGAAATTTTTCGACGTATGCCAGCGTATGACTCACACATTCCGCATAACGCTGGCCATAAGTTGTAGGCACGTTACGAGATCGTTGACACACGTTACTTGTAAGTTACTCATAAGTCGAAACATGTTGAAGTAATGTTTAGCGTACCCGAAACTTATTTCTAACCTATGAGTAACGTGTTGTAGGCACGTTACGCGATCGTTGACACACGTTACTCATAAGTCGAAACACGTCAAGGTAATGGTTAGCGTCAGTGTTCCAGACTCCCTGGTTTTTTTTTTTTTTGGTTTTTTTTCTTCGGTATGACGGTGATGTTGACACTTTGATTTCTAGTGCGGTTATAATATAATATAATTAATAGGCTGCCGCTCAACGATTAAAATCATAACCGCACTAGAAATCGAAGAGTCAACATCACCGTCATACCGAAGAAAAAAATAAAAAACCAGGGAGTCTGGAACACTGACGCTAACCATTACCTCGACGTGTTTCGACTTATGAGTAACGTACAAGTAACGTGTGTCGACGTGTCAACGATTGCGTAACGTGCCTGCAACATATGCCAATGTATGCGGAACGTGTGTCGTACGCCGAGTAATTTTCAACATGCTGAAAATTTCTCGACGTACTATGACGTATGCCAGCGTGCTCTTAACATATACAAAACTTACCCATAACGTATTCGACGTGTGCCAGCTTGGTTCGGCAAATATTTCATACGTCGGCATACGCTGGCTAAAACGTCAAGGTGTGACAGCGGCTTCACACTTCGATGTCTAGTGCAGTTACGATTTGAATCGTCGAGCCGCAGCCTATGAATAGCCTACGCCACGTGATCGTCGGCGATACGCTGCAGCCCTATGCATAAGTTAGACTATCGTTGGGCATAGGTTGTGAACGCCGACAGCACGCTCAGCATTCGTTGGTATAAGTTATCTATATGTGATTGAAACGTTCTGTGTAAGTTACTAATACGTTATGCATATGTCCAACACATTATTATTCGCCCAAAACTTAAAAAAAAACATCAATAGTTCAGCGTACGCCAGCGTTTTACATACATT
>BROF01004461.1:72190-82666 GCA_024346535.1 Eptatretus burgeri
ATTCCAAATGTGATATGTATCGATACACATAAATTTATTGATTTATTTCGTTGAGTATGGCAAGAATGTCAAAGTCAAAGGAAGTCACCGAGCAGATGAAAAGTGATGATGCTTGTTCGTTGTGATTAGTGGACAAAATACAACGTGACCACGTGGAGCAGATGGCTCTGGTGGGTTCCAAATAAAATCTGGCCTCACCAATCACAGTTGGAGGTACATCATGAGACAGTGTGTGTGGACAGACAGATAGATCGACAGATTGTATACACGTGTCCACCTTCTGTGGGTGAGTTGAGTTTTTTGTCCAAGTCTTTCACGAACTGGATGTTTAGTCAGGCCTGACGTTTGACTGAGTAACTTCACTCTCTGTCTCTCTCTCTCTCCTCTTCCCAGACTGTCGCTGCCGTCGCAGAAGCTTCCTCAGCGAGGGTGACACTGGGTTGTTTGCCATTGCTTCTCCAACAGTAATTTGTTCAGCATGCCGGCGATAGCTCACCCACTCATTGCAAAGGACACCGTGGGGTCGTTAAGGTCCACCAACTAATACTGGAGACGGACCCACAGTTTAGCGTCCATCCGTGGGACGGCAAACACATCGGACCGTTTATGGGTTCATGTGACGGATACACGGAGTCCATTACCATATCCCCTGTTTTGAAAACATTGGGGTAATTAACTAATAACGTTCATAACAAGCATTGATAATTAAATACTTGAACAAGCATTGATAATTGATAATGAAATACTTGATAATTAAATTAAATACTTGAAAAAAAATAAACAAGCAGTCAATGACTGGTACTTACGAAATCGTCAACTTGACCTCTGACCTTGTCTAATAAAAGCTGTCTCCCGAGAAGGTAGCGACGCAAACCAGAAGTTTCTACGATGATTTTGTACCAAACCATCAAAAATCATAACGTCGACCGAAGCAAAAATCTCCATTTCTCCACGCAATTATTTAATATTATTTTATCAAAGTCACAAAACCGTAATATTCGGTCATCCACCAAAAATCTTAACATAATCCGACGGCTTAGCGAGTCAGGCATGCGACGATAACCTTTATTGGGATAAAGAAAATGACTTTTAAACCATCTTTATCGAAAACACCGTCAGCGCGCACACGCAAAACCTTAACGCAACTCAACGACGCATCTGCTAGAGCACGCTGCACCCACGTGACGACCCGTGACGCGCGAGTGAAATATTTTTATACAATCTTAAAACGTCTCCAAAACATCCGATTTTTACCAGAATTTCGACAACCGAGTTTTAAGCGTCTGAAGCGATCGCAAAAACCGAAGACAAAATTAAAATTGAAGTTAAAACAAACTCGCAACGTCGACCGAAGCAAAAATACTCCATTTCTCCACAAGAATTTACAGAATTATGTTTGACCTCACTGTGACCTTGACCTTTGACCAAAATCTAATCAGCGCTAGCCATCACCCTCCTGAATCACGTGGTGTAATTTGACATTGTGAGCTTCTTCTGTTCTCGAGTTATCGTGCCTACAAACAAACAAACAAACAAACACACAAACACACACACACACAAACAAACAAACACACAAACAGAGGACGGAAGTCATCAATATACTTAAGAAATCTTTAGATTTCGTAAGTAATAAACAAGCAGTCATAGACTGGTACTTATGAAATCGTCAACTTGACCGCTGACCTTGTCTAATAAAAGCTGCCTCGAGAGAAGGTAGCAACGCAAACCAGAAGTTTCTACGATGATTCTGTACGAAACCATCAAAAATCGAATGTTTGACCTCACTGTGACCTTGACCTTTGACCGATTTTGACCAAAATCTAATCAGCGCTAGCCATCACCCTCCTGAATCACGTGGTGTAATTTGACATTGGTAGCTTCTTCCGTTCTCGAGTTATCATGTTTTGGAAGTTTGAGCTCACTGTGACCTTGACCTTTGACCTATTTTGACAAAAAATCTAATCAGCACTCGCCATCACCCTCCTGAACCATGTGGTGTAATTTGACATTGGTAGCTTCTTCCTTTCTCGAGTTATCGTGCCTACAAACAAACACACAAACACACAAAGAGATGACGGAAGTCATCAATATACTTACTAAATCTTTAGATTTCGTAAGTAACAATTTGTTAAATGGATTCTTCAGACAAAGCACAACAACCACATCTTTGGTTCACATCAAACGGAGACCTCGTTCACGTCCGCTCCTCGTTTGTCATGGAAACACCATTGGTGGACGAACAGAAAAGTGACCCAAACACAAGTCCCACACAAATCGTACCTGATGAACATGAGAAATATAAATCACTTACCGAACGGAAGGTGAAAACTCAAAACCAGGTGGAATGAAGAGAGAAAGGTTCGTGCTCCGTGTTCCACCAACCACCACGATCACAGCTTCAGCTGAAGTAACAAACAGAACACGCGTCTCATGAGTCATACACAATTGTTACCATGGCGATAACACCAACGATCGATCTCATGAGTCATACACAATTGTTACCATGGCAATAACATCACTGATCATTCTCTCTCTTTTCAAAAGTTCTCGATGAAGATTTTATAAATTATAAAATTAATATCGTGCTTTTTCCACAAATCGAACACGAATGAATTTATACACAAACCGAATGAACAAACAAACAAGCAGAAATAGACTGGTACTTCCGAAATCGTCAACTTGACCTCTGACCTTGTCTAATAAAAGCTGTCTCCAGAGAAGGTAGCGACGCAAACCAGAAGTTTCTACAATGATTCTGTACCAAACCATCAAAAATCGAATGTTTGACCTCACTGTGACCTTGACCTTTGACCAATTTTGACCAAAATCGAATCAGCACTAACCATCACCCTCCTGAATCACGTGGTGTAATTTGACATTGTGAGCTTCTTCCGTTCTCGAGTTATCGTGACTACAAACAAACACACAAACAAACAAACACACAAAGAGATGACGGAAGTCATCAATATACTGAGTAAATCTTTAGATTTCGTAAGTAACAATTTGTTAAATGGATTCTTCAGACAAAGCACAACAACCACATCTTTGGTTCACATCAAACGGAGACCTCGTTCACGTCCGCTCCTCGTTTGTCATGGAAATTTCCTTGGTGGACGAACAGAAAAGTGACCCAAACACAAGTCCCACACAAATCGTACCTGATGAACATGAGAAATATAAATCACTTACCGAACTGAAGGTGAAAACTCAAAACCAGGTGGAATGAAGAGAGAAAGGTTCGTGCTCCGTGTTCCACCAACTACCACGATCACAGCTTCAGCTGAAGTAACAAACAGAACACGCGTCTCATGAGTCAAATACAATTGTTACCATGGCGATAACACCAACGATCGATCTCATGAGTCATACACAATTGTTACCATGGCGATAACACCACTGATCATTCTCTCTCTTTTCAAACGTTCTCGATGAAGATTTTATAAATTACAAAATTAATATCGTGCTTTTTCCACAAATCGAACACGAATGAATTTATACACAAACCGAATGAACAAACAAACAAGCAGTCATAGACTGGTACTTCCGAAATCGTCAACTTGACCTCTGACCTTGTCTAATAAAAGCTGTCTCCAGAGAAGGTAGCGACGCAAACCAGAAGTTTCTACAATGATTCTGTACCAAACCATCAAAAATCGAATGTTTGACCTCACTGTGACCTTGACCTTTGACCGATTTTGACCAAAATCGAATCAGCACTAGCCATCACCCTCCTGAATCACGTGGTGTAATTTGACATTGTGAGCTTCTTCTGTTTTCGAGTTATCGTGACTACAAACAAACACACAAACAAACAAACACACAAACACACAAACACACAAAGAGATGACGGAAGTCATCAAGATACTCACTAAATCTTTAGACTTCGTATGTAACAATTTGTTAAATGGATGCTTCAGACGAAGCACAACAACCACATCTTTGGTTCACATCAAACGGAGACCTCGTTCACGTCCGCTCCTCGTTTGTCATGGAAACACCATTGGTGGACGAACATAAAAGTGACCCAAACACAAGTCCCACACAAATCGTACCTGATGAACATGAGAAATATAAATCACTTACCGAACGGAAGGTGAAAACTCAAAACCAGGTGGAATGAAGAGAGAACGGTTCGTGCTCCGTGTTCCACCAACTACCACGATCACAGCTTCAGATGAAGTGACAAACAGAACGCGTGTCTCATGACTCAAACACAATTGTTACCATGGCGATAACACCACTGATCGTTCTCATGAGTCATACACAATTGTTACCATGGCGAAAACATCACCGATCGTTCTCTCTTTTGAAACGTTCTCGATGAAGATTTTATTAATTATAAAATTAATATCGTGCATTTTTCCACAAATCGAACATGAATGAATTTATACACAAACTGAATGAACAAACAAACAAGCAGTCATAGACTGGTACTTACGAAATCGTCAACTTGACCTCTGACCTTGTCCAATAAAAGCTGTCCCTAGAGAAGGTAGCGACGCAAACCAGAAGTTTCTATGATGATTCTGTACCAAACCATCAAAAATCGAATGTTTGACCTCACTGTGACCTTGACCTTTGACCAAAATCTAATCAGCGCTAGCCACCACCCTCCTGAATCACGTGTTGTAATTTGACATTGGTAGCTTATTCCGTTCTCGAGTTATCGTGCCTACAAACAAACACACACACAAACAAACAAACACACAAACAGATGACAGAAGTCATCAATATACTTACGAAATCTTTAGATTTCGTAAGTAATAATCTCAGAGTGGTAAACAGAAGGGTCGTGTAGCCAGGGATGTTCGTGAAGGAGGTAGTACTCGTACATGTGATTAATGTCGCTGATTGGAGGGGCTCGGTGGTTCACCTGTACCGGATCCCGACTCACATGGGTGATGGAGGGAACGATCCTGCGATCAGACACACAAACGGGCTCTCAGATCGCAATTGGAAACCCAAACCCCTCTGAGCCTGTCGGAGCTTTCTCGTCTCATGAGGAGTCACATGGACGAGAAATGGCCGTTTCAGGTCAACACCCCACAAGGGGACCATCCTGCTGTAAGGTGCACCCTTTGGTTCAATCCCATCTCGTTTCCTTGGATTTCCCGAAGAGACCCGGGGTATGTTCAGTCATCAAGGTTCTTGTGGATCTCTCGCCGAGTGGTTTCAGCACTCCATTGGGAACCATTGATAAGGAACGGCCCGCTTGGTAACTTAACACGCCGAGGTAAACAAAACACGCCGAGGTAAACAAAACACGCCGAGGTAAACAAAACACACCACTTAAACAAAACACGCCGAGGTAAACAAAACACACCGAGGTAAACAAAACACACCGAGGTAAACAAAACACACCACGTAAACAAAACACCACTTAAGCAAAACACACTGAGCTAACCAAAACATACCGAGGTAAACTAAACACACCGAGGTAAACAAAAAACACACTGAGCTAACCAAAACATACCAAGGTAAACTAAACACACCGAGGAAAACAAAACATACCGAGGTAAACAAAACACACCACTTAAGCAAAACACACTGAGCTAACCAAAACATACCGAGGTAAACTAAACACACCGAGGTAAACAAAACACCACTTAAGCAAAACACACTGAGCTAACCAAAACATACCGAGGTAAACTAAACACACCGAGGTAAACAAAACACACCACTTAAGCAAAACACACTGAGCTAACCAAAACATACCGAGGTAAACTAAACACACCAAGGTAAACAAAACAAACCGAGGTAAGCAAAACACACCACTTAAGCAAAACACACTGAGCTAACCAAAACATACCGAGGTAAACTAAACACACCGAGGTAAACAAAACACACCACACTGAGCTAACCAAAACATACCGAGGTAAACTAAACACACCAAGGTAAACAAAACATACCGAGGTAAACAAAACACACCACTTAAGCAAAACACACTGAGCTAACCAAAACACGCCGAGGTAAACAAAACACGCCGAGGTAAACAAAACACACCGAGGTAAACAAAACACACCACTTAAACAAAACACGCCGAGGTAAACAAAACACACCGAGGTAAAAAAAACACACCGAGGTAAACAAAACACACCACGTAAACAAAACACCACTTAAGCAAAACACACTGAGCTAACCAAAACATACCGAGGTAAACTAAACACACCACGAAAGCAAAATACGAAAGCACTGAAACAGCTTGGACGTGATCTTGTTTCCTCACACCGTGAAGTGGATCATTAACATTGCGATGGTGTGTTCATCCGGCCGGGTGTGGACGGAAGTGTAACATGTATTATTTAAACGAACACCGGCCTCGTGTCCTCGGATACAAGCGTCTGAAACATGGTGACAGAAGTGGTTCCGTGCGAGAACTTCCTCCCAGTCAGCAACGGATTGCACCAAGCAGAACCCCCTGTGTAAAAGTGAGTAAATAACTGAAGGCCGTGAACTGCCGCTGTGTAACGTGCTGTGCGCAAACACCACGGGCCTTGATCAACATGGCTGCCAACATTAGGGCGAATTAATTGACGTTCAGTTCGCGTCTGAGAGAGAAAGCTTCATCTTGTAAACATGGCGGATTGAAGAACGAGCTGAGAAGAGAGAAACCCGTCTCGGCGTTGTCATGGGAGATCACGTGGGCGCCGCGTGAGGCAACGTGACGTCACTGTGAACGTGACCTCGAGACGTGCGGGGTCGTGGAGCTCACGGTCGTCCTGTGGTGGAATCGCTAAACTCCAAAACATGGCGGAACATTTATTTTTGTGACAAAGTACCGAACTTGGTATCCGGCTTCCTGTGACCACACTGAACGATTTTAGAAGGGGAGTCCGGGTCGGCCCCTCATGGCTCGGCTTCGGCAGCCATTTTCCAAGATGGCCGCCATTGGGGGGAAGGGGAGGACGTGCATCACCATATAAAAGGAATATGTATTGATTGATGAAACGGCGGTTTTAACGTTTCCAGTGATATCTATATGTAATTCCAGCAGTGTGTGTGTGTGTGTGTGTGTGTGTGTGTGTGTGTGTGTGTGTGTGTGTGTGTGTGTGTGTGTGTGTATGCGACCGCCGTTTCTCAACGACCGCCGGTCCGATCGGATTGAAACTTGCGAGGAATATTGCCCGGGCCCCACAGATGTGCCTTTTTGAGGTTTGATATCAATCGGACGAGCGGTTCTCAAGTTACGGCCATTTATCTGTCGACCAATGACAAGACACGGTGCTATGACGTCACGAATGACGTCACAATTAATATGTATTTTTTATTATTATTATTTTTTGCACGATTGACGGTCCGTTCTGATTGAAACTTTCCAGAAATATTGCTGCGCACCCGCGGATGTGCCTTTTCGAGGTTTGATATTAATCAGATAAGCGGTTCCCAAGTTACGGCCATTTATCTGTCAACCAATGACAAGACACGGTGCTATGACGTCACGGATGACAATTAATGTTTATTTATTTGTTTTTTGTGAATACATTTACAGAGAGAGGAGGGGGAGAGAGGGGGGTGAGAGAGAGAGGGGGCGTCACAATTCAAGAGAGGGGGAGAGAGGAGGGGCGAGACTCGTGGGGGGGGGAGCGAGGGGGGGCGAGAGAGAGGGTCGTCACAATTCTTCTTCGTTTGATATGACGTCACAATTGACGCTGGGGACCTGAGTATGTTTCTCAGGTGTTTCCCAAGTCATGGCCATTTATGATACGGTTGGTTCGATCTAATTGAAAAAAATGCCCCAATCCTGTCGTCCTTTACGAGAGCGAAGGAACGAAGCTGCACATACTGGCACGCCTCACCCACGAGAGAGGGTACTGAACGAGAGAGGAGGGGGCGAGAGATGGGGGGAGGGGTGGGTGAGAGGGTGGGGGTGAAAAAAATGCCCCAATGCAGTCGTCGTTTATGCACCTACGGGCCCGCCCCTACTGGCCCGTACTAGTACAATAAAATTTCACGATACAATATTTCACGCAATTGCATTTTGTTCAAAATAGCTTTAAAATGGCAGGAAACTTAATATAGGGGGGAATGGCAACAAGAACGTCTCTATAATATCAGTGGTTCTTAACCTTTTTATGTGCTCGTACCCCTTGAGCTTTCATAATATTTCCCCGTACCCCCTGTCTAAAATGACTTACGGAAATAAATGAAATTGTAATAATTGATATGAAATACAATGTAATGAATATAATTCTTTATACAATGCGTTGAATACATACAAATATACTGAATACAAAAATAGCCTTTCAAGTACAACCGTACTTACACAGAACACCGACAATCAGACATTTTACTAATGGCTCTTTTGTTGTTGTTTTTCATCAATGATCATGCTGAAACGAGGTTCTTTTTTTTGAGATAGCCACACGCATGTCACAACCTGCATCCCAACGATTCCTAGCCTTGGTTTTGATGTGTACGAGAGTTGAAAAACCAGTTTCACATAAGTCGGTAGTAGCAAATGGCACAAGGTCCTCCAAAGCTCTCTCTGCTAACTGGGGGAATGCGTTGAGTTGTGCACACCAGAAGGTATCTAACTGCATTGAATGAAACTCCATTTTGATTTTATTACTGGCTTTCATCTCAACTGGATCTTCTTTCATTTCATCATCATCATCCATGGAATCTAGGTTGAAAACAAATGGGTCCTGCATCCATCCCTGTGAAACAGAAACCTCTCCATTGCTGAAAGTATCCCTGGAAGGACTGACTCAGCAGCTGCAAATGTTCTTTAATTTCAGTCACAATGAGTAATAAATTTTTCTGCATTAGAAATTTCACCAAGCTTTGGAAAATTTGCATAGTTTCCAGACCCAATGTGATTTATCCAGATTGTAAGTTTATTAGTGAAGGCAGACATCTTTTCCCTGGCTGTGATCATGTTCATCCCTGTACCCTGGATGGACGTGTTCAACTCGTTGAGGTGGCTGAATATATCTGCCAGGTATGCCAGGGACAAAATGAACTTCTCATTTTAAAAGTGCTCTGCTATGCCACTGCCTCGCTGTCTAAGAAAATACTGGATTTCTTTGTGCAGTTCGAAAACACGAGTAAACACTCGGCCACGGGATAGCCACCTCACCTCTGTGTGGTAAAGAAGAACATTGTGTTCAGCTCCAATTTCGTCACGAAAAAAAAAACTTTGAAGAGACGGTGATTCAAGGCTTGTCCTCTGATAAAGTTTACTGCTCTCACAACAATTGACAACAAATTTTTCAATTGTTCTGGTAATGTCTTAGCTGTAAGGGCATGGCGATGCAGCACACATTGGGTGACTGTGACGTGAGGCACCTCCTTTTTTCACACGGGCAGCAAAGCCTGATTTGTTTCCAAGCATGGCAGGAGCTCCATCGGTGCAAAGTGAACCACACATGTCGAGAGTCATCCCGTGCTTCAAGAAGAAATCCTTGACGATATTGAACACATCAATTGCTTTTGTGGTTGTTGTCAATGGTTCGCAAAACAAGAATTCTTCCACCACTTCTTTCTCCTTCACATACCGCACAAATACTAATAACTAACTACAAAAACTGACGTCTGTTGACTCATCTCACTGAAGACTCACTTTGATAGGACTGGCTTTGATATCGGCAATCACCTGCTGCAAGATGTCTTTACTCATGTCACGAATCCTGGAACAGATTTGACTCATGTCCACGAATCCTGGAACAGAACAGGAACAAATGTCATTTGACAAGGGTACTTGCTTTAGTTTCTTTTCTGCCTCAGTCCCCAGTACTGTTTTTGCCATTTCTAGTGCACAAGGTTTCACCAATTCTTCAGCAACTGTATGAGGCTTTTTTTTTCTTGGCACACAAAAATGCAACTTGGTAAGATGCTTGCAACAATGGCTTCTCAATCGGTACAAATCCCTGCTTTGGTAAGGTACCACCACAATCAAATCGTCCCCTTTTGATCTTCAAGGTATTGAAATCATTTCCTGACTTCGCACCCCTGTGCCGGTTATTAAAATGTTCATTAAGTCTTGAAGGTTTGAGATTTGCATTTGTAAATACTGTGCTGCATAGTATGCACTGTGGTCTCTGAGTTCCATCTTTTTCTGTCATGCAAGTGAAACCATATCAAACATAGTCATAATTCCACTTGCGTTTCTTGGACATGGCTCAGCACTGAAAATAAATGCACACAATTAGTAAACGAAATTTTGAATCAATAGCAAAAGTTGTGACAAAGTCATACACAAAAAAAACAGTGAAATAATATATTGTTGGACTCGGATCTTAGGATTCTTCATCTTCGTAAACAACGACTGGATTGGGGCATTTTTTCAATTACATCGGACCAACCGTATCATAAATGGCCATAACTTGGGAAACACCTGGGACACATACTCAGGTTCCCAGCGTCAATTGTGACGTCGTATCAAATGAAGAATTGTGACGCCCCCCTCTCTCGCCCCCTCGCTCCCCCTAATCTCCCCACCTCCTATCTCCCCCCTCCTCTCTTGCCCCTCTCTCT
>BROF01004461.1:83168-94853 GCA_024346535.1 Eptatretus burgeri
ATACACCTTTTCAACACTGAAAAAAGCAATAAAATGGCCGTAACTTGGGAACCGCTCGTCCGATTGACATCAAACCTCGAAAAGGCACATCTGCGGGGCCCCGGCAATATTCCTGGCAAGTTTCAATCCGATCGGACCGGCGATCGTCGAGAAACGGTGGTCGCAGACAAACAGACAGACAGACACACACACACAGATTGCTGGAATTATAGATAGAATTTATGTCTTCATATCTCCACCTTCACAATGAAAACCCTTCACAACACATCACAACCCCATCCTACAGCTTCATATTCCAACAAAACCATTCCACTACTAAAATTTAATCACAGGACAACACCACAGTGCAGCAACATTATCACTTATCTTCCCATTGTAATACCTCCTTTGCTGCACAATAGCTTATCAGATCATTGCACCATCTTTATCACACTACAAGACCACTTTATTGCAATATATCAAACAAACACCACACTGTAACAGTACGAACCTGTTCCTCCGAAGCCCAAAACACAACTGAGCAATGTCCAACTTCCAAGTAACAGTGCCAGTCATATAACTGAACGCGTATTATACGAGTAAAATTGACAATGTATGAAACACGTTAAGTCTCAAACCGTAAGGATAAGCCAAGTAACACTGTCTTCTACAAATATAATTACATCATAGATTTGAGTTAAAAACGGTAAAGAATTAAAATTAAATGTGACCTCAAAAATATAAAATATATAATATTTGATTATTGGTTAACAAAAAAAATATTTTCACAAAAAAAATTAGTGACCACTATATTCGTTATTGTTGTGTGTCTGTCTGTCTGTCTGTCTGTCCCGAGCATAGCTCCGTGGGTTTTAATCCGATCCTGATAAAATTTTGGTGGGAGGTTTATATCATGATCGAGTTGTGTTTTCCTGAGAATGGGCGTGGTGCGCCCATAATGGGCGGAGCCACGCCCAGAAAGCATGTGTTTTTAGGGGGTAGCCGATTTCAATTTGCATCTTCTCCGAGGGAGTTTGTCGAATCTGGCAGGGGGTTTTGGTATTTGGTTAGCCCAATGGCACCTGCATAGTCCATCGGAGCTCGATTTTTCATTTTCGTCCCAAGGTCAAGGTCACGAACTTAGAAAATTGCGAATTTTGACATAAAAATCCATCTTCTCCGAGGGGGTTTGTCGAATCTGGCAGGGGTTTCGGTATTTGGCTAACCCAATGGCACCTGCATAGCCCCACGGAGCTCGATTTTTCATTTTCGTCCCAAGGTCAAGGTCATAAGGTCACGAACTTAGAAAATTTCGAATTTTGACATAAAAATCATACGACCGCCCAAACTTTGAGAGCGAGGATGACAATAATTTTTATGCATAATCTTGAGGTCAATCCCCACCTTAAGTCTTGAAACCATTTTGCTCTATCTCGAACACCTTGCCCGTGGCGCCCCCTTCAAGTTTGTTTTTACGCTGATTTCATCAAAGTATGGATAATCCGAGGAGTGCGAAATGCCATATAGCCTATATGACGTTATATTGTTCTTGGAATGTTCCAGAGGAAGTTTTGCACCAAAGGTTATAATCCTTGACCTTTGACCTTTGTAGTTCACAAAGGTCAAATTTTCAAAGTTGTGGGAATCGAACCGGGTTTTCGACCTTCTTCGACGAACTAACTCCAATAAGCTATAGCACGTATCCTGTTTCCTTATTTTAATGTCCACAACATTGTTTTGTGACCTTTAAAGGTTATGCAAAGGTCAAATTTTGAAAGTTGTTGAACGAAACCGGGTTTTCGACATTTTGCAGCTAATAACCTGTCACTCGTACCACATCATGTTGATCATTTTTATAACTTGGTCAAACATTATCACATTGTCTCATCCTTGACTTCTGAAACAATCTACATCGTCAAATACCGCTCGTGAACCATGGTCGTCTTCAGACTTGTAATATTTTAAAATTATTCATGAATTGAAACATTTCTTATTAGCTATTTATTTATTTATTTATTTATTTATTATTATTATTATTGGAATTTAAGTACTAGACAGTATTGAATTTGACACCATATATCGTACCCCCTGCTTTGTTGCTTCGTACCCCCGGTTAAGAACCACTGGTCTGTATAGTCTCTACTGTAATTTTTTTGAAATTAATTTTCCAAGAAACTTCCCAGATGACCTTTGTTGATTCCTGAACTTCTTGGAAAAAAAAACATCTGAAATTACGATTTTATGGCAGATTTTGTTTGTTGTTGCTATGGCAACCGAACCCCAGATTTCACAAAAAGTACTTTTCGCTGGTGTAACGGTGAAGGAGGTCGCAAAATTATTAACAACCTTTTTTTACATTATGCATTTTGCAGATAATGTCAAAGTATTCTATCTTGTTGAATAAATTTGAAATGGAATGCATAGTGCACGCCGTTGGTATCGGTGAACGAGAGGGTTTGATTGGATATTGCCGTTCATTAGTGTGAATTTGTCTCCCTTACACATCGCATGGGCACTTGCATTTCAAATCGGACTTTATGCATTTGCAAGTCCTGCCCGGCTTCTTGCAGCCACATTTAATAAGTTCTTGGCAAACAGCTGACACTTGCGGTCGTGTAATCCACACCAGGTACCATCGAATCCCGTCTATGCGCCACCCGAATTCTGCTGGCGACGGAAGTAATGGCGTGGTCTCGCTGCCTGTCCATATTCCAGTCTGATCGACTGCCCACTTCAGATGCTGATCCGAGGCATCCTGGAATCTGTAGTCAAGGTTTCGGATTATAACATGTGCTTCAACCAAAATTCAGGGTTGGATAAACAGAATTTTAATTGAGGAATCGTTTCTGGTTCTACATTAAACCTCTCAAACCCTGAAAAATATTGGAGCTCACCTGTGTGGGTGGAATTTGATCAACAAGGATTTATCGTGATGATGGAAGAGATATTTTCTGCAGGCGCTGACTGACGATAAGGGACTGGATCGATCGTACAGCTTGACTATGTCTTGCTCAATAAGTTTGAAAGGAGCTTCATTTGTGTGAAGATTGCAGAACGGGTGATCGGAGATGAACATGAACGCATCATTTACTTCCTCAAAGTCCATCCATACCTTGTACTCCGTCTTCTTACCAATGCCCACGAAGGCAGACGTGGTATCACAACCGGTCAAGCTGTGGAATATTGGTAGACACCGGGATGCATGTATCCAAGTTCCGAACAAATGTCGTTGATTTGTAGTACGTGAAGTTCTTTCCCATTCCGAAGGCGATCCACAGAACCAGATCCTGACAGCGACTCAGAAGTTTGTGGAATTGTCCAATCAGGATGACGACGACATCACCATCGACTGTGCGTACTTGTATCCGGGTAAACCCATGGTCCAGAGAATCGATCAGATGAACTAACATCCGACTGTCAGCCTCTTCATGAGAACAATCGGACATGGGATCACCTCCAATGGATATCACGTTGACACCTGGAAAACAAGAATATATCGAGTAAGCATTTTATGTTGACGATGTAATTGAGTAGAAAGTTGTTGTACATTGATACCGTGTTGATTTCAGCTCACCAGATGTGATAGGTACTTCCTTGCCCTCAGGGAACGAAGTGTGCCGAACAGCGTTGCTCAGAAAGTTGAAAAGTTCATTCTTATTCGAGGAATCTTCAAGAAACATGGACCATTTCGCAGGAAGTCGAGTTTCCTTGGAGAATTTCAACCGTTCTCCCTTTCCGCGTTTCCTTCAGGTTGCCTGAGACGTACCGATCCCATACTATGTCTACCCTTTTCACAGTGGACAGTTGCGAAATGTAAGGGATGAAAGTCTTGTAGGTGGAGTCATCAAAGGTTCGAACAGCCGCTGTTGGTCGTGCGTGTACAATGGCGGGGCCGTCAACAATCTTGCAGTTGAGATCAGTTGGTTCAATTGAATTATCAGACAACCCAGGACGTCCGACTTTTTCCCTGAGCGCAGCTTTCCAAGTTCAGATAAGGCGGGGGGGGGGAAATGAACCGATTTTGTGTGAGAATAAATTCTCCAAGTCGCCTTTACGTGAATGTACTGCGGCATGCAGTCTTCCGAACAAGCTGACTTTTGTTTTGTCTGACGAGCCTTTTGTATAACCTTCGATTTGGCCGGCTTCGATTTGAAGATGGAGATGTTGTTCTTGTTGATGTTATCGTGAAATGATGCAGTGCGTTCCTCAAAGACACGCAGAACGAAGGACTGGTACTGTTGGCATCCTAACTCTTCCAGTGATCTACAGCCTCGACAGCTGCCTCCGTCAGACAAGTGCGGGAACATAGGTGAATTCATTCCGGAAAGTCGTCCAGGAACGGATTTCCATACTTGTCCACGGTATGCATCAAGTCGTGCACTTTGTTGTGAAAACGTTTCTGGGTCGACGGGGTGTTGTCATGGTGCTGACCGGAAGCGGTGTTAGCGGGTCTGTAGCTGTCTTTGAACTCATGCATTAATCGGGACATCTCTGGCCGTGTTAACATGTAGCGCCTGAATAAGTACACATGAAGAACCTTTTACCTTGCCATCTTGCTCACCTTCGTTTTAAAGTTTTATTGTACGGATTCCTTTGTCCTAAATTCATACATGTATCTTGAAGTCATGGTACTGTACATCGTTTCCACAGCTGTGAAATGTTACTCCATCTAACGACGATTGCTATACATCATACGTTCATCCTTTGTTGGGAATGAATCGTCGGTATGGTGAGTCGTTTCATTTGAAGAAAGTTAAGCGTTCAACTTAACGTAGTGCGCTGGGATTGTCCAGAATGCCGACGATTCCACCGAGTCCCTTGATTACTTTGTTCTGTTGTTCGTGGCATTCATCTATCGGGATGGCCGCGAACGGGTTACAGGTCTTATTCACGACCCATGCTCCATTTTCCATGAATGCCGTCTTGACTTCCGTGGGTAATGACTTCATGTCCCTGATGTGCACGGCGGTCCAGCGACTGTCGTGGACATGGTCCAGAAAGATGAACTTTGGCGTCAGTTCTTCCAGTGCTTCAATGTAGAGAGAAAAGTTTTCCTCTCGGTGCGCTTTCACAAACTGCAGGATGAGGATTTGAATGCGAATCACCACGTCCCAAAACATGAATGCCGCGCTCTTCTTGCACATCATCCGTCTCCAGGTATTGTAGTTGCTGCCACCTCCAGTTGCACTGTGAGCTGCTCTTCGCAGGTTAGCGAGGGCGAGTGTCGTCACCTGGTGAACGTGTCTGAAATGAAATCAGAAAAGCACCATAATTATACAGAATGCAATTTGGGCATTGTTCAATTGTAAATGCCAGTGGAGAAACGGAAACCTACACTTAGAGACTCCAGCAAATGTATTTGTCCTCGAATCATAAATACCTTCTACGCTTGAGATGAGAAACTTTAAGCAGACCATCTAGGCCATCAGCCATGGCACAGAAAGTGCCTGAAAATCAAGTTTCGTTCCACTCATCGGGGAGGGGGGGGGTAGACAAAACCTTGATAATATGATAGTATATATCCAAATACATACATATCCAAAAGTTCTCCACTCAAATAGCTGCAGTTATTGTGTATTTTCATCTTGAAAATCGATGCATTCCCCGCGCTCTCTCATTTGAATTTTCTCCACTCGGATCACGTGTGGGCCACATGACGCCTCGACAGCCAATAGATCGGCTGACATCGTATGCAAATTATGTCAGACTGTCATGTGACCACCAGCTAAGTTGTCCAAGATAGCAGCTTCCTGCAGGGAGGAAATCACCGGCAGCTGATCGGTGATTTTTGATGAACATGGCCAGTGAGGACGCTCCCCAGTGTATTATTCACCAGGACAATGTAGCGAATGAAAAAGTCAAACGTTTTACGTCTGTAAGATGGGATAAACGGAGAGAAAGTGTCAACAAATGCCTCATCTTGGACGGTCACGAATGACGTTTAGCCGTTTAGCCGAGAGTGCCGGCGCGGGAGGACTAACTTCGATCATGGGCCCATTGTACCCGGAGTGCCGGTGTAAAGATTTCAAGCTACCCCCCTTTCAAGTTACCTCCCGATAATCTGAAATCGATTTCAAGTTACCCCCGGGGGTAGCTTGAAATCGATTTCATCCTACCCCCTATGATTTCAGATTACCCCCCCCCCCCTCAAAACATTTATTTATGTTGTTTATTTTCAAAAAATAGTTATTTAATTGATATTGAAAACTAATTAGGGAAAAACTATTGACGACGTGACCGCCTTTAAAGAGTTTGCAATTAATTTTGATTTTATTATGAATGATTTGATTTTAATATTGTTAATTGAAATCAGTATTTCTCATAGTTATAGTTTTTGCCACATTTTAATGAAATCCTTCTTTGATATAGTTGATACAAATAGACATACTGGTTTATCTTTTTAACCAACTCAGACGATACTTACAATTATGGAAACAACGCAATAAAATCAATGTGTAAGAAAGGCAATGAAAACAGCTTATTTTTAATTCACAATTTCGTTGCGGTGGTGGTGGTCGTATAGCAGCTTCGCTGCAGGGTGAGCTCTCATTTCACCGACCTCGGAAGGATGACATGCTGAGTCAACCCCCCAGTGCTTAAATTCAGCGGCTGACGGGGCTTGAACTCAGGACCCGAGGATCCAAAGCCACCACCCTAACCACTGAGCCAACAACAGGCTACGCACTCAGCATGTCATCCTTCCGAGGTTGGTGAAATGAGTACCAGTTCCAGTGTGTGTACTGGTAGAGGGGCACTGCATCAGCGACACACTCGCGCTTCAAGAAGTGAGAGCTAACCCGGCAGCGAAGCTGCCATACGACCACCACCACCACCACAACGAAATTGTGAATTAAAAATAAGCTGTTTTCATTGCCTTTCTTATACATTGATTTTATTGCGTTGTTTCCATAATTGTAAGTATCGTCTGAGTTGGTTAAAAAGATATACCAGTATGTCTATTTGTATCAACTATACCGAAGAAGAATTTCATAAAAATGTGGCAAAAACTATAACTGTATGAGAAATACTGATTTCAATTCATAACAATATTAAAATCAAATCGTCTATATACATAAAGTTGAAAGTGTGTCTGTCTGTGTGTGTGCTTCTCAGTGACCAATGCACGCGAAAAGTACTGGACTGATCCTCACCAAACTTCACATGCTGACAGAACATGTACCCGGGAGTGTCCCGATGTAAAAGAATTGTACTTCTGACTTCCAGTTTCTGAATTATGACGTCATCACCTGATTTCGTAACGTTAATTTTTCAAGTTCAGCCGATTGACATGGGGCCAACGGAATTTGCTCGAGAATGAGAAATTAATACTACAGTCAATTGAGGACAATGACTTCCGACTTCCCGGTTTCCGAATTATGACTTATGCATTCGACACACTTGCAAAAATGACCGTATGTATATTATACCGTATAATGATATAATAATCATCTGTAAGTCATATTTTATGAACATTTTCTTTGTTCATTATTGTTATAAAAACCATTTTTATTGTTACTGTATAACGTTTTTACGTCACTTCGGCCTGGATTCGGGATCAGCGATCATATAATGTAAATCACAATTAAAAAATTATTTTTTGATGATACGGGAGTTATCTTTATTAAAATCAGTGGAGAAAATATACACCATGTCTGATATTTGAGTCTTTCATGTCTCCGACGATGCCTTTATCTCCAGGGACGCATCATTCCCCATGACAAAAACCAGAAGCAAAAGGGTCATAGCCGACGACACGGATTCCAAATTGCCAAGGTATTGTGTTGTTGTTGTTGTTGTTTACTATTCTCTCATGTGCACGCGTTGAGTATGAAGCTCACTACGTTCGCTATTAAATGCTGTGCGGTGTATAAACACGATCGGGTTTGATTTCTATGTTGCGAATATTAAACGCTGTGCAGTGTATAAACACGATCAGGTTCGATTTCTATGTTGTGAATATTGTATCTGTGCTTTATCACGTGATTAGGTTTTCGTATATCATGACTCGCCGCTCGGGGTGGCAGGAATGTACATCAGGACGCGCAATAAAGCGGAGTTGATGCTAACACTCTTGCTTCTCATGTTCCTCTGCACCTCGTACACCATAGTATCCATACTATTAAAAATGTGTGTGTGTGTGTGTGTGTGTGTGTGTGTGTGTGTGTGTGTGTGTGTGTGTGTGTGTGTGTGTGTGTGTGTGTGTGTGTGTGTGTGTGTGTGTGTGTGTGTGTCAGTGTATGTGTGGCAGCCTCTACAATTTTACAATTCACTGTGACATATACTCCTTCAGACCCGCCGTCATCCACGGGATTCCTGTGCGGAGCACGGGTATCCCTGCTAGTTCATAATAAAATCAAAATTCATTGCAAACTCTTTAAAGGCGGTCACGTGGTCAATAGTTTTTCCCTTATTAGTTTTCAATATCAATCAAATTACTATTTTTTGTAAATAAACAACATAAATAAATGTTTTGAGGGGTGTAATCTGAAATCGTAGGGGGTAGGATGAAATCGATTTCAGATGAAAGGGGGGTAGCTTGAAATCGTTACACCGGCACTCCAGGTTCAATGGGCCCATGATCGAAGTTAGTCCTCCCACGCCGGCACTCTCGACTAAACATAGTTCGTGACCGTCTAAGACGAGCCATTTGTTGACACTTTCTCTCCGTTTATCCCATCTTACAGACGTAAAACGTTTGACTTCTTCGTTCGCTACATTGTCCTGGTGAATAATACACTGGGGAGCGTCCTCACTGGCCATGTTCATCAAAAATCGCCGATCAGCTGCCGGTGATTTCCTCCCTGCAGGAAGCTGCCATCTTGGACAACTTTGCTGGTCACATGACAGTCTGACGTAATTTGCATACGATGTCAGCCGATCTATTGGCTGTCGAGGCGTCACGTGGCCCACACGTGATCCGAGTGGAGAAAATTCAAATGAGAGAGCGCGGGGAATGCATCGATTTTCAAGATGAAAATACTACGTATGTATTTGGATATATATACTATCATATTATCAAGGTTTTGCCCCCCCCTATGAGTGGAACGAAATTGCACGATTCAGCTTACGGCTGATGGCCTAATCAGCCATTCTGGATGATACGATCTGGGCCTCCGTTACTGCAGTGGTCCAACCACAACCTTCGAGAAGTTTGCCCATCATTGTCTAGAGAGTAGTCTCCATGTGCAAACCACCAAACATAATCACATAGGATTGTTCACCATATTGTTGAGCCCATTTCCACTGAGTCTGTTTTGCTAATGCGTACAGTGGCTGATCCATTGCAAGCACAGGTATCTGTCCCGGGTTTAGAAATTCCGTAGATGTTTTGACGATGTCCATACCATGTTTTATCATGGAAATGGTAGCGGCTTTTTCGTAGAATAAAGGTAATTGCCCTCTCGGACACGGAGAAGTCAAGGGGACTGGCTGTACAGAGGCGTGATAAGCAGCCCAGGTCAGTTTGTCGCAGGCATCCAACACTGGTTTCGACAACAAAATCGATCCATCTTGTGTCCAGTGGTCTTCATCGACTAAGGCCTTCTGTTGCGCATCATCGGTTCTGGGTGCAAAATCAGAATCATTGCAAATGTTGACTTCAACACAATTCTTGCTGAAAGCTATGGCAGGAACGTTTGTGTATGCGGCGCTCAAGCGACTTTCCGGGCTGTTACAAGGAATTCGGATTGATGGGCGCTCTTCTCCATGGTTTTCCTCTGTCGGAATTTGGAAAACACTGATGCCAGTGCCATGAAAGAAGGCCTTGCTTGCAATCGCCGACTGATTATGATCCAAGTTATCTATTGCACACACGGTGAACAGACCTTTTCTCAGGTTGACGGGGCAGACGGCGCCGTTTTCTTCAAAATGTTCACTGACGTTACAGGCCAGCTGGTTCTCCAGTTCGATCACCCTGTCGTACGAGACACTAAGCCATAACTTATGAAACTGTTCAATCAACTTCCTGCTTCGGCCCTGGGCGTGCAACGACATACCCACGTAAATTGGTAAGGGCGGTTCACAGTCCTTGGAGTGACATTCCTGTTCGCCCTGTCGCTTGTGCTTTTTAGCATTGAAGTGGATGGCTTGGCAGATAGTGAAGCACGCCTGCATCTCACTACGGTCAGCTTGCTTACCGAAATCCAGTTCCTCCAGTATCATGCATATTAGAGTTAATAGAGTCGTTGGAATCGATTGTCTTTGACATCCTGATTCGAATCTTCCCCTGAATTTCTCACAGTCCTCATCGCGCCTAAAAATGTCGTTTGTGACAATTTCACCAGCCCTGGCAAGAATGCTGGTATTCTGATCATAGTTTCTGGACTGAATCACATCTCTCATTACCCGTCGCATTTCATCATTAGCCATTCGGAAGATGTTCTTGCCTTCCACCGGCTCTTCGAACTCTGGTATTCGATCCAGAAGCATATCCTTTGGTACTGTATGGTTGAGCTGGGTGGTGATGCCAAGTTCGCTCCGATTTGCCACGCACAAGCCAGGCAGTTCACTGAGTTTGAACATCGATACACCATCTTTCATTGCACTTTTCACGTACAAAACGAGTTCAATGAAGACTAGATTCCAGCAACCGACTGTCATCTATATCAGTCGACTTCGTGGCCTTTTCCACCCTGGAGCGATGTTGGCAATACTTGTTTCTTTGAGATTTCAGGCAATTAAAATGGTAGTGGGCATCAAGGGCAATAACATCTCCACCGGCGGACAGTTTCGCAATCAGGGCAGTGTCATGCAGTTCCTTCTCCAATGTTCGTAATTTGGTGTCTGCATCATAGGATCTATATGGAATCAGCTCACCAGGCAGAGAACAGAATATACACGTTTCAGGTGTGACCGCTGCATCCCCATGCTAAGTCATTTCCTTGTGGTTGAGTTTTCATTGTCCGCACTGTCCGCACTATGTCGTCGTTTCTTTGTTCGTTCCAGTTTCCATGTATTGAACTTGTCGTGGCAGGACTTATGCCACTTGGCACGGTTGGTAACGAAGCATTCTGCAGTTCCGCTGTTCCCGTACTGGACATCAACGGGTAACGCGTTGAGCTGGCGAAATTGTTCAACTTTTTGAAGATATTGGGAGTACGGCTCCACGTGAAAGTTGGAATGTAAGGGGCACCTTAGATCTTCGGCTGTCTCCCTCTGGCATACGATGCATATGGCCCAGTTGATCGGCCGCAGCGTTTGCAACAAACACGCTCCCGGTGAAGGGACCTGAAATTTATAGTTACACAAAAATATATTCGATGAATCACAAACATTTTAACAAGCTGAGATCATTCCACAAAAATAGGACAATTGCCACTTGTGAATTTGAGCCAGGTAAACGGTAACTCGAACCATACAAGACATAAAATTATTGTTTTAACTGTTCAGCTTTTGTATGACGTCTTGGGGTATAAAAATTATGTCGGTATGTAATTAGTTATAACGTAAAAAGCTACTGAGTCAATTGAACGATAGCCAGGCAAATCTTTATCAGGATAGTCGGAGTGGTCCAGAATTCTTGAAAAAGGTACTCACGGCCCCTAAAAATTGCACATTGGATCACAGATAGTACCTCTAATTTTGAGAATTCCTGCCCCATCGCCATTTTGACTACGCAATTTGCAATTTGCATTAATCAAATGGACAGTAGGTATGGCGTAGTAGGCAGTCTGTTCAAGTTTTTTTTTTTTTTTTTTTTTTTTTTTT
>BROF01004462.1:0-14199 GCA_024346535.1 Eptatretus burgeri
ATATATACATACATACATATACATATATCAACTTCCATGCCACTCAATAATAAATACTGCAAATATCTTCATACTCTTCAAGCTCAACGTGAGAGATACGCATAATTTTTGGAGAAATAACTGTTCAACAGTATGTAGTAAAAGCGAACTTGAAGAATTAATGAAGCACACAAAAGGCAAGTGTAATTATCTCGTTGTTCAAGAAGATGGGATGCTTTTTGAGATATTCCAATAAATAGATGGATGTGCAAGAATGAGCAAGAAGATTTCAGGAATATCAATGGTGGGTTTCCAAAGTAGCTCAACAACATCAAGACATCCGGATGAAACGGAGGCAAAAACTAACGGGTGAATTCACTTTTGAAAGAAAACAACATAAATATTTTAAACCGCATCTGAAAGCTTCTCAACAGAAAATGGAAGAAACGAGGGATTCCACAACTCCTTCAATAGAGTACACCCCTAAAAAATTTCAAATGATAAAATATTTTGGCCAAATGATGAAGCATGAACGAGAAGATATTGGAAAATTAGAATATGATGATGAGGGATTGTTCCAACAAATGGAGGAGGCAAATAAACCTCCCAATTATGTTGTTAGAGCTCTTCAAAACATTGAATATTCAGCGGATTCAAAAACCATAATGGGTCTCATTCCAACAGGAGAAGCAGGAACATTCTATCTTATCAAACAGAAGGTATTGGTATTTAATAATAAATTGGCATTGCTAAGCTCTGCTCAATCAATTGTTAAATTAACTCTAAGATTAATGCTTCTTCTAACAAAAGAAGTGTGTCATGATTGAACTTATTTTGATGAACTGTTGAATTTGAGAAATGAGGATGACAGAGTATACATTGATTTACTGGACTCACTTAACCATGCGGATTTTGTTGCTGCGAAAATTGGAAAGAGGAATGAGATGGAAAAACATATTATTGAAGCATTAAGTTATATTGGTTCAGGTTCAGGTGTTCGCCTTCTTCCAAATGACCCAGCACAGCTAGTTAATAGACGGATAATACTATTAGTTATTAAGAAGGCTGGAAACAATTGTTTTAATGAGGCTTCAGCAATTTTAGACCAGTTGATGAATATGAAAATAATTAATAAAGGCCAATACAAAGATATTTTATCCTATATACAATGAGAAGCATATTCTTAAGCTTTAAGTTCACAACTAGTGATCACATGGCTTCGTTCCAATACCCACTACAACTTTACCTTACAAAAGTTGACAAAGCTTCACTTTTGTCAATGGAAACTTTTAATACCCTGTTTAATATCACAGAGAAAAACAATTTCAGTTATAATCCAGGAACTGTGTATGCAATGAAAACAATCCTATCTGGAGCAAATTATATTTCTCAAATATCTTTTGAAATTGTGTACCTTATGAAGAAACAAGGTGATGGCCCAATAAATATAACCATTGGTGTCCAAAAGCATACTTCAAAATCAAGCATTCAGTTAAAAAAAACAATTACAAAGTTGATCTCACCATTGAAAATTCATTCAGAGAATTATTAGGTTTCTCCTCAAAAAAGATTGAAACAATTGGACTTTATTACAGCGATGATATTATCCAAATATCTTCAGGTTTAAGTTCTGTACTGATTCACTGTGATTTGGTTGATGGAACTTACAACGACTGCAATATAACAAATTTAATATTCTCCTTCAGTATGTACTCAATCCGCATTGGATATAAATTCAACATGGACCGAAAAATCTTGTTTATCTGCCTGGATCAGCTAAAACCATCAACAGAGTAAATTTTAGAATCACCAACCAAAGCAATCGCCTGATTTCCTTCAATGGAGAAATTATATCCATCAGAATTCACGACAAAGAAGTTCCCTCATGAAAAATATACTGAGACTTATTTTGTAGTGTTATATATTTAATGCCAACTGTGAGGAAGCCTGAGTTGAAGAAATATAAAAGAATTACTGAAGGAGAGGGTATATACCTTAACCCATACCGTTCTTCAAACAATCCCCAAGGTAAAGGTGTTTATCTTGGTCGATACAACAAACCTAAAAGGCAACCCAGTGTTGGAGAACAATTTTGAAGTGGAGATGGAATAATGGATACTCTAATGGGCATTGGTTCAACAATTCTTAAACATAAGGACCTCGTAGGTTAGAATGCTTCTGCTGTAGGAAATACTGCAAGTGCTACAATGAGTGTGAAATATGCTCAGAAAAAATCTTGTAAATTACAGGCAATCAAAGAAATTAAGGAAGGTAAAGCTCAATGAACCCCATAAGAAAAATATAATAATATTTACATATTATGGTCAGGATTTCAAAAGTTTTCGCAAAAAAATATGTATTCGAAAATATACACAAGTATGGAGGAGATTGATAGTATATATGATTTTGATGATACCATCATCATCTCAAACTCTACTAAAAAGAAGACTACTTCAAGGTAAATGCCATCACAGGAACAGACTGGAATACAAATGGAACAAATTTTTTGAAATAAATAATCAACAAACGTACTTGAATCTATCCGATAGTTTCTTGTTGTGTAAATTTACATTCGCAAAGGTTGCTCAAAGCACAAATGCCACACTCGGAAATGATTTCTTGTGGAAAATTTTGGATGGTGTTCGTTTGTGTGTTGGAACAAAAGAAGTTGAAGCAGTTGATTATGTCTCTGCTGCATCAGAAATTATGAAAATTACCCTATATTCGTTTTGTAAAAGAATGGGTAAGGTGGCTCTTGAAGGTTTTATCCATGATATGGCTATGGGAACAAACACTGACCTGGGCTATAATCAAAGAAAGTCAATGTTTAATGATGATACAAAAGCAGAGAATAGTTTAACCCTGGCAGTTCCTCTTACAGGGATATTTTGATTCTGTGATTATGACAAAATTCTGTATAGACTTAAAATTAGATTTCAACGACAGAGAAACAATGAAAACAAGCCGGTAGGCAGCGATGGGTCGCCAAGCATGGAAATTATAAGATATAGAGCAAAATACATGTCATATAGCGGATATGGAATCACCTTAAGATTATGCATATCAAATCTCATCCAGTTCCATCTACTGATAACTATTCGGTATCCATTTGAATGAAAAGTACCGAAAATGTGGTTTGAAATCGGAAATCCCCAAAGTTTGAAGGGGTGCTGTGGGTGAAGAAAGTTCTAAATCGAAAATTTGGGTGTTCTGGGAGGAAAGCCACGATACTTGTGGCTCATATTTAAGGAACCAGATGGAAATAATGCGACTAATAAGAACAATACAATGGCTGTATATGCTAAGATGAAAGAACTTCGAGTTTCTTTGGATGGGGAATTTTACCCGTGCGATAGATTGAAAATTGTTTGGGATAAAAATGATGATGTGGAAGCCTACATGTCTTATTAAAAGGTATATGAAAGTAATGGAAATAATGAACCCATTTTGGATGTGGTTGCATTGAATAATCTTTATACATTCTTTGTGATTGACCTGAGTTCTCAAAAGGAAACTAGAAAGACTAGTGGAGTAGATACTTCCCTGTACATTGAAAGAGGAAAGAGCGAAGAAGTTGATACATATTCTTTGCTTTGGAAGAAATTGAATTGGGGATTAATAATGCAGAAAATGGCATGATGGTAACTATTACTTGTTTGATGACAATTAAATAAGATGAGTGGCAAAGTACTAACAGGAGTAAATATTCATCAAAGCAACTTCGAAAAAACTACAATTATGTATTCAAAATCGAAAACCATCTTCTGTTAAAATTGATACAATTCAAAGAAAAGGGGCTGAAAGAGTTGATGTTTTACTCACGAGAGAACAAGTGGAAACCTTGTATGACACTGGTCGCCTCTGAGTAAAAGTAGCAAAACCTAAGTTGAAGAAATATTCGATAAGGGAGACGAGTGGAGGATTTAATCTATATCTTCCTCTTTTGTTGGCGGGTCTTGCTGTTGCAGGAACCTTGACGGGTGGGATTTCATCAGTGGTAAAAACTGTAATGAAAGAAAGGCTCAACTACAGCTCAAAAAGAGCTGGAAAGTCATAAAAGAGAGATTGAGAAACAAATTGCTGTGGGTAGCAGTGTGATTGTAGATTTTGCTCAAAAGCTTGAAAGCCTTCCAGATAACGCTAGATTATTAGTTGGAGATATGCTTTCTTCAATTGCACAAGCTGGTGTTAAATTTTCAAAAGGAGCTAATGGATTTTATCTTTATTATAAATAAGCATGAGTATCAGCGAGTGGTTTAAATAATATATGAAAAATACAACCTCAAATGTGGAACTTCAGAAATATTGCAAAAGGCTTAAAATTGATGTGGTAATCTGTATGAGAGAAAATTATTAAGTTTGCCCGAAGATACCAAGAATGTTGTTTTGAATTTAAAACATGGTCATGGAAATGGTTCTTATTGGGCATGTGCTTTTAATTACAAGATTGCTCAATATTACTTTGACATGTATGGCCTTCCACCACCTATTGAAGTTGTTAATTTTTTAAGGGAAGGTGTTTCTACAACGTTTAAAAAACACAAGCTGTTGATTCGAAATGTTGGAGACAATTGTGCTTGCATGTGCTGTTTCATCTCACCAACATAAGGGATTTTTTATGGCACTATTTTAATCTGCTATTAATATAAAGATGACATTTGTTGAAAAGGATGGATCTACCTTTGGTGTATCACAAGAGTTGGATATTGACTTGTTCAATTATTGCACAAATGCACAGGAAGAGCGCCAGTAATAGTATATTATGCAGAATGTTGATATGAAGAATTCTGATACATTAACCAATTACCTGAGTCCTACAGATGATAATGACTTGGTGAGATTAAGTGATTTAACACAACACCTCGCCAGAAGCAAAACGGCTATTTATTCAAAAAATGCAAAAAAACATCAATTTCAATGCCGAGTAATACGTTGATCAACTTTTCCCATAAAAATTGCATTTTTCAAACAAGGGCATGCAGTCCATATGAGAGTCACATCTTGGGGATACGATATGCCTGATTTAGGGTATAATTATTATTTTAAATAAACCTCCAATAACTTAAACAATTGAAACATTCTTGCAAAGAAGATGATTATCCGCTCAGCAGAGACAATGATATTTGCGGAAGCAAAATTAGAAAACAACAAATGAAAGGATTTTATCAGAAAAAAAAAATCTAAGAAAGCCTTGCTATGGTTTATATTATGAATTCAAGAGAAACACAGTTGTTTGTAAGAAGTTAGGGTTTTCAAACGAATATGATGATGGAGTGGTGTTGTGTGTTTTCATCTTAATATTTTGTATATTTCAAAATAATAAAATACATATAACACATGGCAGGAAGCGAGGGAACTCACAAAGAAAATTACCATTTTTTGTATACGTGGATACTTGCGAGAAAATAGTCTTTGATATTTTAAGAAATATAATCTACAAAATAAGAATGGAACATTCTCAATTAGTCGGTGGTTTTACTCCGATGTTGCTCAACCTACAAATACGGATTTAATGAGCATATTAAATAAACAAAAGGTATTAAAATTTGCAAAAGATAGAGCTCTTTTAGAAAAGATAAATACATGTTACTGCTTTCAGCATTCTTAAGAAAATAATTACAGATACAGTAATATCAACAAATCCAGACAAATACATATATGATATTGTTGTGGGCCAGGGGTCGGTGGCGAGAATGACTGGTAGGTGGGGAAGTTTACGCCATCTCCCACCAGACTCCCCGGAATTATAGGCGATTGCTCAGATAACTACGCGAGCCGGCGAGTCGATTAATCGACCATGAAATGCCAATATCTTGAGCATGTGGCATAGGGTTAATTGTCTTGATCCAATATAGCTAAGTAATCACGCAGTCTTGGCTACCGGGGATTCATGCCATCAGAACGTCCTGCCGAATCGGAGCACTCCACCAGCTACGGTAGAGTATCAACTCCGGCTCGGATGCAGACAAGCGGGCCTGCCCAGGACGTTCTGGCTACGATGTACCAATTACCGGGGATGAAACTCCATCTAAACTCAGATACGAACCATGCTGGACCAATGTAAGAAGGGACAGAAATGGACTGGGAACATTTCTAATGAATTTTATTTGCAGTAAAAGACAAAGGCAAGACTTAAGGCGAATATGCAGGAAATATTTACAATGACCCAAAAACAATTATTCAGTTCGACTTAAAGACGGACCCACATGCAGACACACACACAAATGAAAAGAAAACCCAGAGTCTTTATTGGACCCTCGCAGCTGTGGAGAGAGACAAGCTGGGGGTCAGAGTTCGGTGGGTTCCAGACTGTCGGAGGGAGGGCATGCTCCGTGATGCGGCACCTGACAAAGGTCATTTGTCCGATCCCCAGTCACACGTGGGTGACTCGAGGCTCGTGGCAGAGTTAGGGTGGCGAATAATCGGGGTCCACGGAGGGGGTGGGGGGGTCAGGGTCGCTCTTTCCTTCCTTGTAGAGGGCCAGCAGAGACACGTTCGCTGCCTTGATGGCCCTCTGCTCAACCCTCATGACAGCAAAAACCCCTTCGTACAGCAACGTAGACCCCCTGTGACCACTCTTCATAATCGCCCCTCGTAACCACTGCTTTGTAACAGCAATAACCCTTAAGTACCTCTCAGAACTCTCGTGTAACCCACCAACAACGCCTCAGAAAGTGCTCTGGAATTTATCGACCTCCCTCAGTGGGAATAGGCCTTGGTCAGCACACCTCGCTGTTCACCTCAAATTGGCCAGGATCCTACGGGCACAGCCTTCCTGGGCAGCGTTTCGGCCATGCCCGGAGAAAGCCACCCCTCCCCTCCACGCATGTTTGTGGAAGGTGGATGGTTGCTTAGCCACCTTGAACATTCTCGGGAATCCGTCTCAGGCAAAGGTGTGCTTTGGCCCACGAACCGAGGGCGCAAGCGCGATGGTACTGTGGATCGCAATGGCGGATGTGAAAATAAAAGAAAGCGATTTATTAACCTAACTAAGCCGTCGCAGCGCACACATTTAATTCTCCCACTAAACAAAAGGAAGGAACCTGTCTCACACGTACTTAACGGAGTAATTGACTTTTGGGACCTGTATGTTGGATCCAAATGGTTTCCAAATCCGTAACAATATTATATGGGGAGATGGTTCAAAGGTTAAAAGGGATGAGGATGGGGTTGGAGATGAAATAGAGAAAAAGGAACATGTTGAAACAATTAGTGTTGAATAATTTTTTGAAATGGTAAATAAATTAGAATAAAAAGGTAAAAAGGTTAAGACAGCAATTAAAACGAGATTTAAGTGAAGGAGAGAAAATTTTGAGATGAGGAAAGATTTTGAGATTTGGTGACAACGTGGATGCTGTAGCTGATGTTGATACGAAATTGGATTAAGATCCTTAAAAATGAGAGAAGAAAATTCTTAAAGTACTTAGTATGGTAAGCCTTTATGGAGGAAAGTATGAAGATGCTACTTTGTATTATCTGCTTTGCAAAGTGAAGATCCAAATGTAAAAGTTGAATGTGAAAAAGCTTCTAACAAAATGTACGAGTTAAAATAGAATGATGAATTGTGCCAAGTGCAGAAAGACAATCAAGATTAGAGATATCGCTATTCTAAAAAGTAAAAATAATAATGCTATACAGAAAGGGATATGTACGGTAGTAGAGAACCTGCCATAGCTCCTTTGCTTCTGTTGGATCTGCAGCAATTGACAGACCAGTATCTTCGGGAAGATTGCATCGAGGATATTAAGGGTAATAATGGTGGTTCATCAAACCGGTGGGTTGGACCTGATCCCAAATTTTGTTGGCTTCTGTGAAAAGATTTTTTGGGCCATTGGCAGATAAATTCAGGAAGCTGTAGGGGGCCAAAACCCGCGATATCACATATATAAGAGGGGAGTTTATATTCAGATACGTTTGCCTGATTTCTTTCAGTATTGTGCAGATGTCATCAACTGTGAGTATTCGATGGTTTTTCTCATCGCGTCAAATTATTTCCCAATGTTGCTCCAGGAGGTTTTTCTCCATAAGTATTATTGGGGTCATCTTTATCTCCAAGCTCCTCCTCCGTTTCTTGGGCTAAAATGTGGTCCATCCAGAACTGAAAGTGGTGATTCGGGTTGAACGATCCCGATAAGACATTCAGCCTCTCCTGGTAGTACAACTGCATTGTCGAAGAAGGTTCCTCTCAACTCTCGGACCTTTCCACACTTGGTGCAGTTCAGCTCTGAAGGAGCGGCATCAGCCAACATCTCGATGCGACAGTACAAACAAATTTTGTACTTCCTTCCGATGGTCACGATGGAGTGCTTGATGGTCATAGCGACACAACCAATGGTGTGCCTGGTGTATTGGTCGAGGAGCGTGGCCCCTTCCAGTTGGTGGTGGTCAATGAATCCAAACTCTACCTGATCTCACCAGAAAAAGACAGACAAGTTTGCCCAATAAAGTTTTTGGAAGCAATAATTTGATGGAACTCAGCCTGAATGACTCGGCATCCTCCTTCTCCAGTGGTAGCTTGAAAATGAAGATGACTGGTGTGCAGGATATACCACCGATGGATGGCTTTGAGCTCCTTTTTTGCTTTGTGAAAGCAAAGCGTTGAAATGGATGTCTCTAGTTTATTTAGCTTCACTATTAATTGAGCTGCAAAATTGACTTTCATGGCAATGTCACACTTAGTGTCTTCCATGATAGCCATGCAAAATAGGTGTACTCAGGAAAATACAATTGTATAAATGGAAACCTCGTTGGTATTACATAAGTAATTTACCACTAGAAGCCCATGTCATGGAAAAAGAAAATTGCGTCGTAAATACTGCAATGGATCATGCGAGTTCACCATCATTTGAAATGGATTGTAATAAGAAGACATCCAATTACCCTGCATAGGATTTGTATTATGAGGATGCTCTGAGCCTACATTCATATTGTTATGGATTTCAGCATCCGTCTGATGAATGCATCCACACATTACGTCCACAGACAGTTATTTTCTTAAATTCATGTTCAGATTAGCCCCATCCCCATGTCTCATGGGATCTTAAATGTGATGCATTGAGAAGGGTAAAGGATAGGTCACCTCTCTTATGGAAAGCTTTTGTTTTCTTTAAGACAGAAACGTTTACACACATTTCTTTCACAAGCTCTGTAGCCCGCCCCCATTATTCCTCAGCTACAATCTTTCGTGAGCTCTGATGCCACCTTTTTTGAGTACAAACGGGTCATCATGGTAACCGTGCAACAGTGGGGCGGGGTGAGCTTGGGGAAGTGTGAAGAGGAAAGTGTGACCAGAGAAAAGTGTGACCAGAGAAAAGTGTGAAGAGAAAAAGTGTGAAGAGAAAAAGAGAAAAAGTGTGAAGAGAGAAAAGCATGAGGAGAGAAAAAGTGTGAAGAGAAAATGAGAAAAAGTGTAAAGAGAAAAAGAGAAAAAGTGTGAAGAGAGAAAAGCGTGAGGAGAGAAAAATTGTGCAGAGAAAAAAGTTCAGAGAGAAAAGAGGGGAGAAAAGCATGAGGGGAAAAAAACGTTCTGAAGAGAAAAGCGTGAGGAGAGAAAAGTGAAAGGAGAGAGGAAAAAGCAAAGGGTGAGAGAAGCGAGCAAGAAGTGGTTGTCTGACCAGCGCTGACAAAACAACTCATCCTTCCCAGTGCTTGGGTAAGCGAGTGTGTGGTGTACGTGTGGGTGTCTGACCAGCGCCAATGAGACATTTCTTCCTTCCCAGTGCTTGGGCAAGCGAGCGTGTGGGTGTGAGCAGCGCTGCCAACAAGTGAGGCATGGGTCGGTCAACAACAACACCAGGGTCTAAAGCCGCGACGGACGATCCTGGTGCCCTCAGACTTCGACTGGTATTCAAGGCTGCCCCGTGAGAGGGTGTATGGCAAAGCTGGGTGCTGGCGATGGAAATTACATGTGCGCACGCATTTCAGGACGTTTTCGCTTCACGGAGACTTTCTAGTGAGTGAGACGATTATTCCCCCCCCTCCCCCTGAATGATCTGCTGGGTAGCCTTGTCTGTGCATAGCTGTAAGTCAACCCCATATAAGCAACTGCTCTTTATCTCTTTCCTGACATTTAGATTGATTTTGCTTTGAAATTCTTTATTTACCTCAGCAAATACAAAGTTCTTTTTATTTATTTATTTTATTATTATTAAATTATTTGTCGATTTCCAACCTGTCCGTGTTTATCCTTTCCTTACATTTGTCTAGCATTTGCCAAACCGAGATAGACTGGGAGGTAATTACCACAGATTTGACCAAAAATCGTTGGCACGCACCAGCGGTTAAAACGCTTGGCCACCCGAATTAAAATCTAATCGAGATAACATTGGTGCTTTGCCGAGGGCACACTCCCCGCTCAGGTAAGCACGTGACCTCCAGTTAAACGGCATAATTAGACGTGGCCACTGGAACTCGTGGTTGACTGGGTGGAGTTCGTGGTTTTTAAAACAACCCACTGTACCACAACGTTAATTGTGAGCGGTGGCCCCAGGTCCCGCTCCACCTAGGACAACCGGGGATTAATCCCCCTGAGTGACAAGATGGTGTCTCGGTACCCATGGTTGCAACAATATAATAGCTTCAAAAGTTTGTTTGATGAAATGGATGAAATTTGGAACACTACTCCAGATATGTCTGATAGTGAAAACAATTAAAACTTCCCGGCCTTATCCATAAGAAGCAGGTTAATCCTGGGAATGCTATCATCCTGCTTGTGAAGCCAGACATATATGTTTGCATTATGTGCAGTATTCATGCGGTGCCCTCTCGGCGACCCACACTGAATCCTCCACAGCGACTCACTGTGCATCCCATCTGGGGTGCGGACACCTGTTTTGGATAATCACGATTTTAGCGTCTACCGCCTGTAAAGTGCGAAGATCGTTCCTTTTGTTATTTTTGCATTCCCTAATCCCCTGGCATACTTCTTAGATGACCTGGTTATTGAGCTTTTGATGCATCGTTGGCTAAGACATAGTATCTATGTTTAACCTCTCTATAAAAGGTAGGGGATGGGTCTCACAGCCAGAACATCTTTTGGTACAACAAGGTACATATGATGCACATTCAACTGCGTAGGATACTATTTTTTGCTTTGCTATTTTTGAAGCTACAAGGACAGGAGCTGGAAAGACAGGAGCTTCATAAACTTTGGGGTGCCCGCGCTCATGCATGCTCCCTCTCCTGGTTTTTGAGATCGAGGATTATGTTCGGCCTGAAACGTATCTCAATAGTTTTCTTCTCCCTGATCCTGTATACCCCTAGCGGCAGGTCTCACCACTTGGTTGGGTGTTGCAGTTTGCTAAAGGCACCCCTCTGGTGGTTGAAGTCTTTGCCGTTTGGCCATTGAAGGTCTTCGCTTGCTGCTGTGCTATGGTCTTCTATTGCTGCTGTGACATGCTCTTCCATGGTAGCCATGCAAAAATGGGTATACAAAGGAAAATACCAATGCCTAAATGTAAATCTCGGCAGTTCAAGACAGACCTCTATTACATCAAGATGCCTATATTCATCTCTAAAATTATTGGTCTGGGAGCATTCCCAGAGCTCTGGAGCCCTCTAAACACAAGGTGTGCCAGAACCAGCATTTCCCTTACGAATCAAAACACTGATATAGTTATAAAAAAATATCCATGGTAGACGCTCTGATATTGAAAATGTTGTGTCAGTCGCTCAAGCCGTTGCAAATAGAACGAATTTAAAGGAAATAAACAGTGAAAAACAATGAAAATTACAACTGGAGCAGCACTTGGAGGAGTGCATACCCCTGCCAGGCTGAGCAATTTACGTTTTGTTGTCCACTGATCGGCTGGATCTGCATCTGTACCTAAACCAAAATCTGATCAGCTTGTTCTTGTCACTTACACAACTCATCCACTTAGATTCTCCCATATATATCAATAATTACTTGAGATATCATGCTATATATCGTTTTTTCACCAGATCTCTCAATTATGAAGAGTGACTTGAAAAAGTAAAAAATTCTCAGATCTGGATCTGCTTCCTAATCTTCACCAAAATCGAAATAATTGGTCCTTCAAATAAATTAACAATAACGAGGTATGTTAATGGGACTTTTTTGGCCACAATTGCTTTCAATCAAATCACAAGAATGGAAATGCAAAATTAATGAATGTACTCAGGATAGTTGTTTTTTCTATTACCTGCCATGATTGAAAGTTCGTAATTGCAGTACAAGTACCATTGTCCCATGGGCCTTGACCAGGAACACATTGTTCCAAATCATGTAAGGCATGAGCAAGAGCATATATAGCTATGTATGTGTGGTAGGTCACTCTCATATGAGACACGTCTATGAATGGCGTTTCAACATTACGTAGATCTTCAAGGCTGGTGCAGGTCCTTAGTTTTGTTGAAATAATCCAGGAACAGTTAAACATCGTTTCCCAGAATTCAAAAAGAAATAAATTTTCAAAACATTCCACATTGCAAGAATCATTGCGAAATAAAGTTTGATTTGTTTTCCATAAAATGGATTTGCTGGTATTTTCACTGGATGAAACATAATCATTCCTATCGTTTTGGTCGATAATATTTATATCTTCCCCATCAAATTCAGGAAGTAATACAATATCGTGTGAAAATGTCCTGTAACTTGGAGTCAGAGTAAGCATTGTATGATTTTTGTTTAAGTCATGTTTAACTTTGAGGAAACTTGAACCAGATTTGCATTTCCTTCTTGTTGTTACACTTGCAGCATTTAAAATTGTCTCTTTCGTTTTTTGCCTTGAAGTTTCATATTTATTTTGATGGATATCTTTGTTGCATTTGTAAAGTGTGTTTTTGAAGAATGGCCTGAGATTAACAAGAAAGTCATAAAATCCAGGAATTGAACCATGTCGGAGAGCAAAACCAATGGTCCCTTGAAATATATGAGCAAGTCGTTGAGATGTATATGGTTGGAAAGTTGCCCAAGTTTCACTTGCAATCCATATCTTTCCTGTGATGTTTCTTTTCCAAAGTGCCTTAACAAATGGACTGAATCTCCTTTCTGCACTGAAAACAACAATCACTGAAACTTTGGTTCTTTCAATAATTTCACCTGCAGTTAAAGAGAAAGATTTTTCCTCATTAATAATAATAGGAGTTCTACGAAAAGGAACATCACAGTCCGAGGAGGCAAAAAGACCCATGAAAGCCTGCACAATGATTGCCAATCTATGGTTGTTTGTACATGATCTATCCTTTATTAAATTCCCGTTATCATGCAAGGAAACTGTATGTACTATTTTTAGTTTTTTATGGCACGTAAAATATTCAAACAGCAAACCACCCAGGCTCAGAATGGAAGCTAAAACAATTATGCCTCCAAGTCTGAATGAATTTATGTTATACTATCTCATTACCCAAAGGGCAATTATGTCACACCTGATAGTCACACACACACACACACACACACACACACACACACACACACACACACACACACACAACCTACAGATGCAATTCTGACGTAAGAAAAAAATAGCACCACCATTTTTTCCGTACCCTTGATATTCATCCTGCAATGAAGCACATGGATTCAATGACATTCATTGCAATTGATCAGGGCAACACAAATTGATGATTGCACATGAATGCATGTGAGACAAGTGATCATCCACTCACATCCCACTATTAATTCCTTGTTTTTGTATACAATGTCGAGGCTCGTATGAAAGCTAACACACACAATGTACAACAAGGGGAGAAGGAGACAAGAGGGGTGGTAGAGGGAAGGACAAAACAGTGGGGAACAGAGACACAAGAATACATATCGAAGGGAGAGGGATGGGGTGGGGCACACAGGGTAAACAAGATGGACACTACAGGGACTTTCAGGTCCTTACACGACAGGGACTTTCATGAAGGAATGTCGGGAATTTGAAGGATGTGAGTTTGGGGTGGATTTAAAAAGGGATGGAAGAAAAAAGAAGATGGTAGAGGATGTGGGAGGATTTTAGGTGGTGGTGAACAGCTCTTTTGAAGATCTGGAGCGAAGTGTGGGATTGAAGAGAGTTTGGGAGTTTTTTCCAAAGTCAGGAAAAAAATGACGATGTGAAAGAGTGAAATTGAGAAATGATTCTTGATTTTAGTAGTTCTATCAGAAGGGGGTTGCTGGTTGACTTTGAGTGCCCTGCATAAATATTGGGGGAAATATTGCAGACAGAGCCTGGGGTGCGAGGCAAGAGAGAAGATGGTAGAAGACAGAAAGACGAGAAA
>BROF01004462.1:14472-27959 GCA_024346535.1 Eptatretus burgeri
GAGAGAGAGAGAGAGAGAGAGAGAGAGAGAGAGAGAGACCCAATGACTCAGCCTCATTACAGGAGATACCAATGATCCTAAATGCCTTGGTTTCCACAGCGAGAAGCCAAGAAAGGTTGGAGGTGGGAGCATCAGCCCAGAGGCTAGAGCAGTACTTCACGAGACTGTGGAACAATAACTTTGTATGTGGTCAGGAGCTCAATGTGCCAAGGCAGGACTTTCGTGATGGTGGATATCAAGTCGGTGAGTGGCTTTGGAGGCCAGCATGGAAATGTAGCTTTCCCATGAGAGAACATAGCAGATATTGAGACCGAGAAGCTTGAATGAAAGGGCTTCTTCAAGAGGATTGTTGAGAAAGTAGATGGTGGGTTTTCCAGATTGTCCATTCTGAGAGACATAGTGAGAGTGTGAGATTTGTCAGGATTGAAAGACATGTTTCACAAGTTTGACCAGCTTGTGATTTTATCTAGATCTGCAGAGAGTGAAGAAGCTACTGCTTGCCGATGTGAGGGATGACAGATGGTACGGCAGAGGTTGGAGTCATCAGAAAAGAGATAAAGGAGGATTTTCCAGAGACAGAGAGATAATTGATGACCCCCCTCCCCGCCCCCCCCCCACAATAAAAGAACAGAGTCCAGACACTGCCTTGAGGAACTCAGCCTGGATAGGAAGAAGGGGTGAGAGAACTCCATTAAGAGCCAGAAGTTGGCTGTGACAGGAGAGGAAGTCTGAAAACCATGAGTGGAGATGTCCTTGGATACCATAGGAAGAGAGTTTGATGAGCAGGGCAGGGTGCCAGACCATGTCAAAAGCACTTGATATGTCTAGGGAGATGGCTCATATTTCATGTCTGGCAATGAGTATCTCCATCCATTTTTGGGAGAACAGAAGCAGCATATCTAGGGTACAGTGACATTGTTTGAGTCCAAATTGATGATCGGAAATCAAGCCGTTTTGTAAGAGGAAGAATTTAATGTCTAAAGTGATGATAGATTCCATAACCTTGCTGATGTTTGGGAGAAGGCTGATTGGTCTGTAGTTCCAGAGATATGTTTTTGCACCTTTTTTAAGCAAAGCAGTCATGCTTGCTGATTTCCAAGCAGTGGTCAGATGACCTTGAGCAAATGAGTGGGTGAAAAGAGCAGAAAGAGTGTGAGCAAGAGCAGCAGAGCAGGATTTTTAGGACACGTGGGCTGATGCCGTTTGGACTAGTTATGGAATGTGAGTCAAGGTTTGACAGCAAATTCTCCACCTTGTCAGGAGAAATTGACACATTATCCAGGAAAAGCTGGGCGCATCTGGGGAAGGTTGTACAGAAAGCGATGGGTTTGGGACATATGATCTAGAAGCAAACATGGAGTTTCGGCATTTAATATTTTCATGTGCAATGTCAGCTGTGTGGCCATTTGAGGTAAGGAATGGGATGGAGGGGGAACATACAAAAGAAACAGACTTAAATGGACACCACCAGGATTTAGAGGAGGGAGACACATTTGAGCGTTCAGACTTGAGATGAGAAAGATATTGTTTTCTGGCTCTCCTAAGGGTGGACACACACTTGTTCTGAGCTTTCTGAAAGGAACTGAGATTGCCTTCTGTTGGATGAGCATTCCATGAGGCAAAGGCAAGTTGTTTCAGGGCAACTGCCTCCCCAAAAGCTTCAGTGTACCATGAGCAGGAAAAAGGGTAGGACAACTGAAGATGAGATGGGATAAAGCTGTGCATGGGACAGAACAAGTTTCTCTGAAATAATTTCCAATAGGAGTTGATGTTGGAGAAAGTAGAATTGGGAGACCAGTTGAGAAGTTTGATGGCTGTTTGAAGTCCCTGCCAGTCACCCTGATTGAAATGCCAGATTCAACGGCGCTGAGGTGGTTCTCTAATAACAGCCAGAGAGATGTCTACTCTGACAAGCATTTGGTCAGATGAACCAATTGGAGTGGAGGAAGAACAGCAGATATTTTCAGGGAAATTTGTCAAAATCAGATCCAGAAGAGATGGAGTACTGTTGATTGAGATCCAGGTCGGGAAGTTGACAGATTGATTCAGTCCCAATAAGTCGCAGAAGTCTTTTTCTCAAGAGCCATGGCAGGTGAGAGAGGGACCCACTCCCAGCCAACTGGCATAGTGACAATTGAAGTCCCCACATATGAGGAAGAGAGAGTTAGGTTTAGAGGATAGAAGTTGGTCCATGTTTTCGGAGAGCTTGATTTAAATGCAGTCATCACTGTTTGGTGGATGGTACAACACACATATAAACATGAGCTGGGAGTGGAGGGGAAGCCATCACCAGAGGTATTCCAGGGGTGTGGAAGGAGCGCTTGGTGTGGGGAAGTGAGGGCAGAGTGAGGAATGGAGTCTTTGATGAAGAGAGAAACCCCGTAACCATGACGAGGCCCAGGTCTCTCATACTGGAGTGGGGAGTAAACTGTGAGAGATACTAGGGAGTCAGAGATGTCTTGATGGAGGAAAGTTTCTGTTAAGCAGATTGTGTCTGGTTTGTCAGTGGCAACCTGTATGAAAAAATCTGTTAGGTTTGAGTGAAGGCCTGGATAATTGAGGTCCACACTGTTAAAGAAGAGGGAAGGGAGGAAGCTTTGGATGAAGGGGAGGATGAGGGAGGGGGTGGAGGTAAGAAGAGTTGATGAAAGAGTGTGGGGGATTGTAGAAGAGATCGGTGAGAGGGCCGGATATGGAGGAGAAAAGGCTCGGTGGTGATGTTTTGCGGTACAGTGGTGAGTAATAAGAAGGGGCAGGGCAGAGCGCAGTTGAAGATTGGATGAAGTGGAGTGATGAGATGGAAGGGAGAGGGCTGGTGAAGGAGGCAGCTTTGTGGATGTGATGGGGGGGGCTTTGAGAAGGGGGAATGATGGGGAGGTTGGATGGAGAAAGGTGAGAGTGGAGAGTTGAGGGGTGATGAGGGAGTTTTTATTTTTATTGGAGTTATTACATTTGGAAGCAAGGATATTTATTTATTACCTCTGCCAGTGAAGGTAGATGGAGGCGAAGAAGAATTCTCAATTCCTCCTGCACATTTGAATCATTTAATAAAACAAAAACTTATGTGCATATGGAGAATCAGATGTGACAAAAGCAAGCAATACACTCTTCATCTGACTCTGCAGTACATGGAGACTTTGCATTATTATGTAATATGCAGTAAGACGATGTGTCGTCATCCTCGAGACATATTGATGCCAAGGCTGACATTTTGTGGTTCAGGGGGAGGGATCACTTATGGCCTTATCGCAGCATCCCTTCAGAGGTGAGCATAAATTCAAATTACTGGGGAATATTTATGACCTGCAGGTTTATAGGAACTCTGGACTCCTGCTTCCAGCCAGACTTTCAGACATCAGTATATAATTATTAAGTAAGAATCCCTGAATAAGCTAAACAGATAATTCTAGTTTAATGAAGAAAGATTATTTGGAAGGACAGTCTGTTTTGGGGGACAGAGGTGTTTTTACTAGGCAGATTGGTAACCTTCCACTACAGTCAAGACATATCAGGTCGTTCAAAATGCATATATATATATATATATATATATATATATATATATATATATATATATATATATATATATATATATATATATATATATATATATATATATATATATATATATATATATATATATATATATATTGTTGTAGATTTCCGCCCGTTCAGCGTGCGGATGACCGCTTCCACCCTTCGCGGCCGCACGTGCCCACCAAACGAGCAATCCAGTCGTAGCTTTCCGGATCAATGCCGAAACCCAGCTACAGGTGTTTTTAACACAACATAGATCAGCCAACTCTTCTCTCCACGTGCTACAGGGTCAATCGCCAAATTATCGATGTACCTAATTATTCGCGCCGACAGAAATGCCGGCTATCTACACCTCAACGGGACCTGCACGAAAACGAGCCGCGAAAGCAGCTCGTTCCGTATGCGATTGCCGAGCGGTTATATAATCGCCAAGTCCCGTCGGACCAGATGTTCGGTTTATCGACTTATAAACAGCCAGCTAACATTCCGAACGCTCCATGACAGTGAATGAGAGGAAAGGACTCAACGAGCGGTTGACATTAAACAATGGGGACATTTATTTGAACACAGGCAATGCAATGAATGGGGGGATGGGAAAGCACATAAGAGCAGAACTATACCGACTATACGAAATGCAATGCAATCATTTACAGCACACAAAGCACTTAACAGTTTCCTACTTATTAGACGGGCCCACAGACACAGGTATGCACACACACACACACACCCAAGAAATGGTGGATGATGCCTTTAATAATGACCTCCAGCTCGGAGGACAGATGAGCTGAAACCCACAACTGATCTCGAACCTCTCCACCTCGTGTGGTCTTCAAGCTGTTCGGACCCGGGCTCCAGCGAGACTGCGAGCTCGATCCAATCGCCATGAGCCGCGATCCTTCTCGAGTTCCAGCGAATCCTCTCACACTTCTGAACACGTGCTGGTGAGATGAGGCGCCGATCCTTCTCGTCTATGCGTCGCTATCTCGAAGAACCACCTCCAAGATGAAGCCAAGGAGTCACACCAAGCCGGGAGCCAAGCCGAGAACAAAGATCTCCGAGCCGAACAACCAGCTCAACTCTCTTCCGATGAACAAAGCCTCTCACAACACGAACCAAGAACTCTGAGCCGAGCAATCATCACCAGCTCGAGCCGAGCAACCAGCTCAACTCTCTCCCGATGAACAAAGCCGACTCTCTTCGACGAACCAAGCCAGAGCCCAAAAAGCGAACCAAGTCAAGCAGAACCCGAAGGTCTGCTGAAAAGCCAAGCCGAAGCAAAAAGCTCTTCAAAAAGCCTCCACCTCGCCAAGCAGAACCAAAGCTCACTGAACCAAAAGTCTCAACCCTCGCCAAGCAGAACCCAAAGGCCTGCTAAAAGCCAAGCCGAAGCAAAAAGCCTTCAAAAAGCCTCGACCCTAACCCGAGCCAAGCAGAAGCCGAAGCTTACTACAACCAGCCCAAAAAACACGAACCAACTAGAGGATCTTTTCCTTATTCTCCTCTGCCTCTACCCCGCTCCAGGCGTGAATCATCCCTCGTGCTCCATCCCCCGCTCAACCACGGGTGGGAGGGAGTTGTTTACGTCCCGTGATTCAGGACGGGAGGGCTCTTCTTCCTCTTCGCAGAAGAGGGGAGGGGCGTCTTCCTTTGTGTTGTGATCGCTCCCTTACTATTAAATTAAATCACAGCGCATTTAAACGATTTCTGCCCATTAAACAATGGAAGGTGAGCTATCTAGGGAACATGCACTTATAGACATAACTGAGCTAAAGGAACCTGAATGTTGTGTGCAATCGAATTCCAAATTCGTAACAATATATATATATATATATATATATATATATATATATATATATATATATATATATATATATATATATATATATATATATATATGTTTCAAGCACACAGATGTAATAATCATGTTGTATTTGAACACATTTTTCCATTAAAGGGTTATCATAATACATTGTGCTATATGCTAAAAACATTCACTTTTTCAAGTTCATTGTCAGTCAAGTTGAATTGGCAATATTTTATTTCTTTTTATCACCCTTAACCCCAGAAAGATAATTTTGGAGAAATTTGCTTCCACAGAGGATATGTTTTCACCTCTGTCTGTCTGTCTGTCACATGCAAAAATCAGGTGTTTCAAGTGTATTGGTTGATTGCATGCATTATTCTGTCTGTCTGTCTGTCTATCAATCCTTACAGGTCACAATTTTAAACCGATCTTTAAAAAACTTCACCACCTGGTAGATCCAAGATATCCAAGAAGCCTTTTACTTTTGAGATCAAAACATCAACAACATATGTGAAATTACTAAAATCCGAAATTTTCATTCCCATTGACTTGAAATGTGAAGAGTATTTACATTTAATTTCACTGAATTCATCCAACCAATTATTTTTGAGGTCAACATCGACCAAAAGGTGAAATATAGGCCGGATTTCTAAAATTGTCCATTTTCATCCGATTGACTTGATATTTGAAGAGGATTTCCACATTTTGTCATTGCATTCAACAAACAATTATTTTTAAGGTCAAATTTGTTTTATGGATTTCGCAAGTATCATAATGTTCGTTTGTCAAGTCAATCACCTATAGGTCATAATTTTAAACCAATGTTGACGAAACTTCACTACATGGTAGAGTTTGTCATAAACCGAGGCTCCATCAGTATCGAGTTTTTTAGATATTGTTGAGGTGGCACACCATTATATGCCAGTAGATGATAAATGGGGTTTCTGGGACACCCATTCAAATGAATGGGGAAAAAGGGAAAAACTTTCTGACACAAGCCTCAAAACCTCGAAATGGGAGACTCATTTCCTCCCCCTCCCATACAAGCAAATGCAAAATTGAGACTCATTTCCTCCCCCTCCCATACAAGCTTTTTTTTTCTTGCTTTTCTCTTGAAAACCCATAGGTTTTCTCTTGCTTTTATTGAATATCTGTTGGAATGCTAACATAAGAGTATTACCTGTTTTGTTTTTCAAAGAGACAAGGCATGCATATGTACTCCTCAAATCAATAACAGTTAAAGTATACTTGTACCCCTTATCATAATTGAGTTCAATTAAATCAGCAGACCAGATATAATCAACTTCCTTGGAATAAATCTTTCTTTGATGAAACTTTGTGATTATTGGTTTATGTAATTCATCAGATAATTGCTCTTCAATCTTAATGACATCATTACAGCCCATCAGTTTTTTTTAATTTCCAAGCCCAAGTTTCAAGTTAGGACTGATCATCTTCTTCACGATGAACCTATCAACTTTTTCTCTCATGGTTGGATTTTGTATCAGAGACAAATTATACAACATTTCTCTATTGGCTTCATGTTTTTCTTCCAACGTCATGCTATTCACATAATCAATATCATGCTTCATGCACACTTCATCAACCCTATTGATAGGTTTGCTCCACGGTTTAGGATTGTCAGCCTCATCCAATCTTTTATTCAGGTTTGTTCCTGCACCACTTAAATAATACCCTGGTCGATGTAATTCCCCTGGTATTCCAGTTGTTGTAAATTTACTTCCTCATAAAACTTTTGTATATCTCCCCGTCGTTTGTGTTTGGTGATGAATTTAGTCTTTTTAGAGCCACACGCCGAACATGTGCCTTTTTGTATAACCCTATTATTTTTACTTTTAACATACGAGATCATTTTACTCTTGGTTTTCTTATTATATTTGAGACAAGAACTGATTTATTTATGAGAAAAATACCAACAGAGTGCGAATTTTTTTTAGTTTCCAACATGCACATTTGATTCTTAATTTTTAAAACAAATAATCTTCAGAAATGTCTTCACTCTCTCCTCCATTTATTTAAGAAAACAAAATGTAAAACTTTAATCAAAGTCAATAACACCAACATCATCAATAACATAATCTTTTCCTTCTTTCTCTTCTTTATCTCCACTTTCTCGTTTAAATCTTTTCCCTGAAATCGATGTTAATCGTCTTGACGCATATATTTCGAATAGACTTGTCAATTCTTTGTTTTTCCTCCTCAGTGCATTGAGATTGATTTACTTTCTGTAATACCTTTGATCTTTTTATAATCTCACTGGTTTCCATATTTTTATATTTATTTATTCTCTCTTTCCTCGCCCTCCCTCTCCTCCTTCTCTCTTTTCTCCCTCTCCTGCTCCTCTCTGTTCTCCCTCTCCTCCTTCTCTCTTGCCTCAGTTTCTTCAACTCCTTCCTCATCCCTTACTGTCCTTGAACCATTTTCACCCCATCGAATATCACACATATATTCATCTGGATTCTGCGATATTCTTGTATCCATAATTATTTTTCTCATAATAGGAAACCAATAAGATTTGTTGATAATTTCTCAAAGAGTTTTATATTTCATCACCTTTAGAATTTCTTTTTTATTTAAAGTTTTAATCAAATCTCTATTTGTGGTTTTTTAATATCAGTATAAAGCCAGTTCTTAATTGAAAAATGCTCATGTCTATGTTACAATTCAAAAGGAATTTAAAATCGAACAACCTTTTCTTGTAGGTATCCTTGAATGCAAAAATTATAATTTTCTTGAAGCCTTCTTGTTGTCATTTATGTATCAGAAATATATGATAGATTAATATTATGACACATAATACTGTTGTGGGCCGCGTGTCGGCGACGAGCACGACCGCTAGATGGAGCTGTAGATTCGACTCTGCCGATCACCCGGAATTTAGATCGTACTTCTTCGGAAAACTCCGATGAATATGAGTCTCTTATCTGACCGTGAAGAGTCAATATTTCTACCATATGGTACAGGGTTATTTGCCAATTTTCAAAATACCTAGATATCCACGTGTCGATTTACCGAGTCTCCACACCCTCGACAGCACCCGTACGCAATGAGCCGCTAACGTACTCGAAACGTGTGTGACCCGTGCGGATGGTCAGCAAGATCCGTCGGTCCAAATGTCCCCTTACGGAGGCACAACGGCCTTGCTAATTTTCCAACACGTAGCACGTTAAGCCAATGGAGGAAAGGACACAAACGAGCTGATACATTTCACAAATGGGGATATTTATTAAACAATAGGGAAATGAGGGGAGCACGTAAGGGCAGAGTTATCCGAATATTGATAAATGTAGTCAATGTACAAGCTAAAAACACTTAACAGTTGTTACTTTGAGACGGGCCCACACACACACACACACACACACACACACACACACACACACACACACACACACACACACGGAACCCAATGGTCTTTATTGAAGTCTTCCAGCTCGAGGAAAGGGAATTGGAGACAAGAGCCTGCGCTTGGACCTGTCCACCTTGTGTTGTCTTTGACGATCCGGCTCGACGGGACTCAAACCTGCAACACGATGCCACTCCAAGCACCAGGGATGGAGGAAAAGCGTCGGACGCCAGGTGGACGAGATGAGAGACGACCTGAGCACTGCCAAGCCGACCAGACCAGACTAGTCAACCTCCGGCACCTCAAAACCGATCGCTGCCAAGCCGACCAGACCAGACGAGTCGATCTCCGGAACCTCAAACCCGATCGCTGCCAAGCCGACCAGACCAGACGAGTCAATCTCCGGCACCTCAAACCCCATTGCTGCCAAGCCGACCAGACCAGACGAGTCGATCTCCGGCACCTCAAACCCCATTGCTGCCAAGCCGACCAGACCAGACGAGTTGATCTTCGGCACCTCAAACCCGATCGCCCAATCCTGACGCTCTTTCCACGGCCGTGGCGTTTTTTATATTGCATTTCTCCTGTGGGCTGGGGTGTCGTGGGAAGGATCGCCATCTGAGACGTCTCACTTCCAATTGGTCCTGGGTTCGTGAGAAAGTCGATGTCTGAGACGTCTCACCTCTCATTGGTCATGGGGAACATTCAATCTCTCTGGGGCGGAGTCGGAGCTATGTTGGCTGAGGAAACTCCACCCACATATGTGGTCGAATGTACATAGACAATGGCGTCGGTGTGAGGAAGCGAGGTGAAAGCGTGTTGTTGTAAACGAATCTCCGCAGCGCACACACGTAATTCCTATTAGACACAGGTAGGAGGCCCTAACTCTAAACACACACTTACCAATATAACTGTTCTATAGGGACTCTGAATGGTGAGTATAGTAAGGTTCCAGATTCGTAACAATACCATCTTCCTGTTGTTAAATCAGTTTGTATTCCTCGACTTTGTATAACTATCCAATATCCTTCCGTCTTTGTCATATAAACTATTGCTTCACCATTATATAATTTCCTATTCCCAAAATGGTGTATTTGTTTTTTGCAAATTGTGCTTACACATATTCCTGACTCTTACCAAGAGGATAATGTTCTTCTTTAAATGACTGATAAAAATCATGTAGGTCTTCTAGGTTTAATGAAAAAGACCAATTATATCCGAAATCACAAAAATTATACCTCCATTTCTCTATTCCCTAATTAACTATACTTCCTTCTTCATAAAATTCAATACCAAGCAGATAATTGAATTTAATAAGAAAAGGTGTCTGGTTTGTTGAACCAGGTGTTGTGGTTTTAAATTCTACTCGTTTAACAAAACATGCTGTTTTATTTAAGGATATATATTGTGATAAATCACTTAATCTCAACAAGTCATTCACGTCAATTGGGCTTGGATAATTTATTAATTTATAAACATTTTTCATATTAATATTTTTTGCCATATGATATTTCTGTCGTTCAGCCTGTGCCTTTGTGTAATAATTTGATAAATCAATATCCAGTTCTTGGGATACACCAAAGATAGAACCATCTTTTCCAACATTAGTCATTTATATTACATTAAAAATTTTATTTTTGTTGAGTTGAAATAACACATATCGACATAATTGACCACAACACTTGGAATGTAATTATTAGACTTGAAATGTTTGATAAACAACATTCTGTAAGAATTTTATTACTTCAACAGGTGGTGGAAGATCATAAGTATCAAAATAATATTTGTCTTGACTATTAAAAATACAAATCCAATGAGATCCGTTCCCATTATTATCTTCTAAGTTCATAATAATAGTCTTTGTATGTTTAGACACATTTGTTAATTAATCTCTCATAAAATAACCACACGATGAATTTCTAATTTATTACAATATTTGATAAGTTCCAAATTTGATGTTGTGTTCTTTCCAAATTCCTTAAACCACTCATCATTGCTCATTTATGCATGAGAAAGATATAATCCATTACCCCTTTTAGTTAATGTTACAACTGCTTGTGCGATGGAAGAAAGCATATCTCCCACAAACAATCTCGCTTTATCAGGCAGACTTTCAAGTTTTTCAGCAAAAATCTACAATTACACCACTTCCACTAATTTGTTTCTCCAACTCTTTGTTATGTCTTTCCAACTCTTTTAGAGCTTGGAGTTGAGCCTTCCTTTTGTTGGCAGTTTTCAAAGCTGCTGAAATATCACCCGTCAATGCTCAAGCCGCACTTAAACCAGCAAATAAAGGAATTAGAAATGGGAGAAATCCTCCACTCGTCTCTCAGTTTGAATATTTCTTCAACATTGGTTTTGACATTTTAATTTTAAGTGAGCCAGTATCATTCAATATTTTCACCTGTTATCTTGTGAGCAAAACATCAATTCTTACTGTTCCTTTTTTCTGAATTGTATTTACGTTAATCAAACAAGGCTTTTTATTTTGAATGGAAGATTATAGTCTATGAAGATTGATTTGAATAACATATAGCAAAGTTGGAATTTTACTACTCATTTATTTTGCAAAAAAATTATGCAAGACTAATCATAACACCATTGTCTGTATTAATCTGCAATTATGTTTCTTCCAAAAGCAAACAATATGTATCAACTTCTTCACTCTACTCTTTCTATGTGTGGGAAATGATCCAATCGATTTAACCTTATAGTTTCCTTTTGAGCACTCAGGTCAATCGCAGAGATTGTATTCAGACTTTTAAATGCTGTCATATCCAAAATGGGTTCTTTATTTCCATTATTTTCACATACCTTTGGTAAGACTTGCATGCTTCAGCATAATTATTTTTTTCCCAATTAATTTCCAATCTATCTCGTCGACAAAATGTTCCCTCTCGAGAAAAGCGGAGTTCTTTCACCATAGCATTATCAATCAATGCATTATTTTTATCAGTAGCAGTATCACCAACTGTTTTGTTGTAAATGAACCACAGATATCGTGGCTTTCCTTCCAGACACCAAAATTCCGCGTGTAAGTGGTTTGGTTCAGTTTAACATGTTGGCATCTTCTTTTAAGATATGATACATCGAGTGGTTTCTTTGAGTTAAGTCTTCAATTCAACATCTCTTCTGTTTTAAGATAAGGAGTATATTCACGAATCTACCAACTAATTTCATCAATAACAAATTTATTCTGAGCAGCAAAAGCATTAGCCACACCAAAAAGTAATCTATTTTCATTATCATTCCTTTGCAGTTGAAATCGAATTTTAAGACCACACAGAACTTTATCATGATCACAAAATCCAAATATAACTTAAAGAGGAACTGCCACAATAAAACTATTCCCTGCTTTTATATCATCATTATACTTTCCTTTTCTTTGACAATATCCAGGGTCTGTGTTTGTTGCCATTGGCATATTAGGAATAAAACCTGCGACAGCTCCCTTTCCCGTTATATCACTAAATGAATATGGTGTAAATTTCATCATTTCAGATGTAGCAGAGACATAACCAACCGCTTCAGCTTCTTATGTTCCAATATACAAACAAACACTATCAAACTTTTTCCAGAAGAAATCATTTACGAGTGTAGCGTTTGTGTTATTCGCAGCCTCAGTGATTGTAAATTTATGCAAGAAATTTTTGGCTAAATTCACATAAGTTTGTTGATTATTTATTTCAAAACTTTTTATTCCATTTGTATTCCAGTCTGTTCCAGTTATGGCATTTTACCTTGAAGTAGTCTTCTTTTTAGTAGAGTTTGAGATGACAATGGTATCATCCAAATCATAGATATTATCAATTGCTTCCAGACTTGTATTTCTTTAGGAAAAAAGATGTTAAAACTTTTGAAACTCTGACCCAAGTATTTGAATTATTTTCTGTCGTTCTTGGGTAGACAACTGAGTTTTGCGTTTCTTAATTTGTTGTATTGCTTGCAATTCATGAGATTCCTTTTGGGCATCTTTTATACTCTTTATAGCACCTGCTACATTTCCCACAGTAGAAGCAGTTGAAACAATGAGGTCTTTATGATTAAGAATAGTTGAACATATACCAATTAGAGTTTCAATTATCCCATCCCCTTATTTTCTAAATTTATGTCCTGCACCCATTTGTCTCTTAGGTTTATCGTCTCCTCTACCAAGATACATACCTTCTCCCTTGTAGTAAGGGAAAGGAACATCCCATCCCTTGTAAATATTTTATATTTTCCAAACTCATGTTTCCTCACAATAACAATCGTATTTATTTCTTGGAAAACTTCACATAGGTGAATTCTGATGGATATAGTTTCTCCATTGAAATAAATCATGCGATTATCTTGACGGGTTATCCTCAACTTGACTCTGTATATGGTTTTTCCTGACACAGGCAGATAAACCAGATTTTTTGGTTCCATATTGAATTTATAACCAATTGGGGTCGAGTATGCGCTGAATGAAAAATATGTATTTGTTCTTCTTCCATCATTATAAGCACCATCAATCAACTCACATTGAATTAATACCGAATTTATTCCTGAGGATATTTGAATGAAATTATCAGTGTAAAACATCCCATTAGTTTCAATCTTTTTTGAGGAGAAACCCAATAACTCTCGAAATGAATTATCAATTATGAAATCAACGTTGTAGTTTTTTAAGTTTAATCACTTCCGGTTCCGGTTTTGGAGCGGCGAGAGGTCTCCTTCGGGGCTCCCTGCTGACGTTCTCAAAGTTAAGTTTCCGGTTGTTATTTGTCCCGTTTTAACTGTTTAATTTTCTCACCTACATGT
>BROF01004462.1:32200-47550 GCA_024346535.1 Eptatretus burgeri
AAAAAAAAAAAAAAAAAAAAAAAATCTATAACAATATTTTTTGGTTCACCACCCTGTTCTTTCATAAGGCGTGCAATTTCAGAAGATATTTGAGAAAAGTCATATGCTCCAGGTGAAACTTTTATCGTTTTGTATCCACTTCCCAGATTATAAGTAAACTTGTCATTTTTCTCAGTGATATTAAACAAGGTATTATAAGTTTCAAGAGACAACAAAGACGCCTCATATTATTTTGTTGCGCCAATTGTGATGGGTATGGAAATGAAGATGTGTGGTCGCTTGTAGTGAAATTAAAACGGATTGTGCTTCTCATCATATTTAATATTGGAAAAAATGTCTTTGTATTGACATCTATTAATTATTTTCATGTTCATCAACTGGTCTAAAATAGCTGATGGTTCATTAAAACAATTATTTCCATCCTTCTGTGATACAGAATCAAAGAATTCAAAGCAGAATCAAAGTTAATACAATTCAAATGCTTCTTCACCCGTTTAAAACAATTATTTCCAGCCTTACAGCAAGAACAGTCTATTAACGAATTGTGATGGGGGCATTTGAAAGAAAACTAACACCTGAACCAAGGATACTTAAAGCCTGAATAATTTGTTTCTCCTTCTCATTCTTCCTACTTTTACCAGATACATTGACCCCATAATTAAGAGGGTCCAGCAGATCAATATATACTCTATCATCCATATTTTTCATGTCCAATGGTTTATCAAAATACTTTGATTCATCCCTCACAGTTACACCTTGTCTTCCATCTTTCGTTCGAAGAAACATTAATTTCGGAGATAGTTTAACAGGGGGTTGAGCAGAACTCAATAACCTTAATTCATCATTAAATATCAATCCCTTTTATTGAACAAGATGAAATATTGCTATTTTTCTGTTGGAATGGAATGAAAATGAATCCTGCTTTGGTTTTTGAATCTGCTGAATATTCATTGTTTTGAAGAGCCTTCACAATATAATCAGGGGGTTGATTAATCTCTTCCCTTTGTTGAAATAATCCTTCATCATCATATTCTAATTCCCCGATATGTTCTAATTGTTCCTCCGTCATTTGACTGAAATCTTTTAACATTAGAAGTTTTTTAGGAGTATATTCTATTGTGGGAACTCTGGAAACATCTATAATTTTTTCTTTGGAAGTTTTTAAAAGTGGTTTAAAATTTTTCACTTGTTTTCATTCAAATGCTTCTTCACCTGTTACTTTCTGTTTGCGTTTCTTCTTTATGTCTTCCTGTTGTTTTACAACTTTTGAAACCATCTCTTGATGTTCCTTAAATCTTCTTGCTCTTTCTTTCGTATCCATTTATTTATTGGAAAATATCATTCACTGAATCATAAAGGTCAACAGGGAAATTTTACTTTTCTTCATCATTTAAGTAGATGTGTTCAAATAATTTTTATTTTTGAAATATTTCATCAAAGTCTTTATTTGCATTAATAGGAGTTGAAATTTCTTCTTCAATAATATTTGGATCTCCACTTTACATACGTTTGCGTTGAGTTTCTTCATCAACATCAAAACAGAATGATAAAATCTTAACTTCATCACCACTCAGATGTTTAATAATTTGTCTCATTCCTTCTGGATTAGTTTCTAATATCCCAAGACCACCAGATTTTAGTTTCTTTAACTCACTCATACTTTATGAATATTTTATGACCAAGAGAAACCTCCTCAAATATTTGACCTTCATTCCTCAATCGCATGTGTTCCTCAACTGAAATATAGCAATAATCTTCACCTTCTACTTCTTCAGCTCGGATTGCTCTGGTTGTTGTAGATACAATACGAATCACGTGGTGTTTTTTTTCGAAAATTTACAATATTCTCATTTGTACTATTCAAGAACCTTGATTTCTGAAAGTTTTTACAGGAAGCAGATTTACTCACAATATTTATAATAATAGTTGCCATTTATGCATGTAATTGTTTTTAAAATAAATAAAAAAATCCCTTCATATCTCATCTTGTTTCACAACTATATATGTATATTTTTCAGTCGTGTGCTTCATATAATCCCCAAATTCCTTTTTACTACATCATGTAGAACAATTGTCTCTCCAAAAATTGTTTATATTCATTAAATTTAACTTGAATAAAATAAAAGTACGAGCATTGTTTCTTACTGAGCGACGAGGGACTTGAAAGTATGATTGACTAAGATAAATACAATTACAAGAAGAATGTCTCGCTTTTATGTAGGAGCTAGCCATTACCGTTTGGTTTCTCTCATTAACACAATCATCAAAGATAACGAGGTTCTGTTTTTGATTTATCCAAATCTTGGGGAGAAGGTATATCATCCGTATTATCACGAAGAATACAAGTTATCGGCTTTGATTTGTTTTTTTTCTCTGTGTATCACAAAATAGTTGTATTATATCTTTAAGCTGTTATCATTTAGTTTGTTTTGAAGTTTAAATAAACCGATTATATCTTCTTTTTTAAGACCAGCATTAAAACCTTGTGAGAGTAGTTGATACTCAGGTTGAAAACTTGACTTCGTGAAAATTTTTAAATTATCATAATCTAAAAAGTTGGGAGTAAGAAGCATCTTTAAAAGTAAGCAGGTTTTTCCACATCTGCTTGAACCAACTATGCGACATCTTAATGAATTTGGAAGATTTTTATGGTGGTTAAATTTTAACTTATTTTCCCAAATGGGTAAAAAATCATTCATTTATATATTTGGAAAACACATTATTTAATTTTTATTGGCTTTTTTAGAAACGCTATGTTTTATTCGAAGTTCAGGTTTAATTTTAAGACAATCCATTATATTATTGACAATAACTTGTGTTGATATTTCCCTGAAAATGACAATTGTTAATAATATAAATAATCAATCCACGAAACATGACCGTCATTTGTTCAGTCTCTTCTCTTGTAAGAAAAGGTGTATTATCACACTCGTACTTTACATTCATTAATCGAATCAATCTTGTAAAATAATTCAATTTTGGTGTAAATCTCAAATAATTATATTCCTTTTTTTATTTTTATTATCATTAATTGAAAGATAATCACAGAATATACATTGTTTGTAGTCTTTTGACTTTGTCTTTAATCCCCGTCTTTCACACACAGGACAATTCTCAAATTTGTCACCTGGACAATCAGGAAATTGAAGAGGCTCAAAATCCAGCAAACTATTCAGATTTTTAAAGTAAAACTTTACTTCAAATAAAATCCATCTTCGGTATCATCTTCGGTACTTTCATTGGTACTTTTACAATCATCTATAAAACTACTTTCATAATTATTGTTTGAACACAAACTCTCGGTATCATAACTGTCTTCTGTTCCAACAGAGATAATATCATCACTCTCTTAATCTTCAAAATCTTCACTTGAATAATGACTCATATTTAATTAGTAGAAAAAAAAACATTACCATCTCTAACTATATACATTATTTCATTAACAGATTCAACTTGGATATTTTTTTATATTGAAGGTAATTTGAAAATGGTCCTGAAAGAGCAGGTTGTTTTACGTCACCAAACATGTTCTGAAAATGTATCAATGGGATTATATGTGCATTAAATAGTTCAATGCAAACTACTCTGGCTGCCGAACTATTGGGTAAATTAATGAAATTTAACTCCGAAGTTGCTATTTCTCGAGGCTGTTGAAAAAAACAGCCACGTGCCATATATGATGTTGATGTCACGTTCTCCAAAACAAAGCGGATGCTCACTCACTCATTAAAGAAGTGTCCAGTTCAGCGGGCCGTTCTTTCGCTTTTTTGAGCTTGCAACTGTCAATATTATCTTTTTTTTATTTTGAATTGTTGTAGATCAAAGTTATTTGGATATTTGTACATCATGCCTCATACTTGTTTTGTCATGTTTTGCGAAAATGGCTGGAAAATGGGTAATCGCTCCCACCGATTCCCGATGGAATCAAACATTCGCTGACAGTTGATAAGATTTGTACAAACAAAACGGGCGAATATTCCCCCAAACAAAACGGGTAAAGAGGATCCTTTGGATAGACTTGTCATTTGTGGTAACCATTTCATAGCTGAGGATTACGAAGGCATAAACACATCTGATCACCAATCTGTGAATATGAGTTGTTGGTTGACAAGGTCTCCAGATACTGCTGTGGAAGAGAAGTTCTCCAGATACTGTAGATACTGCTCCAGATCTTTTGCCTAATGCTTATCAGCCCCCTCCACTCCCACAAAAGCATATAAATGCCAGGAAATGTAATATTAGCTTTGTGCAAATCATTGTGGATGTTTAACATCTCAGTGTTTTGGACTCCGTGGTACCATGAAAGAATAAATGTTCTCTGATCAAAATGTAGTTTTCGTTGTGGACAGTGAATTGAATTATTTTCTTACAAATTTGAGAAGTAGGATTTACACCGAGTCGGTTAAAGACAAAATTCCACAACACTGCTCTGTCACAGAGTCAATTGTTGAGTTTAATTGAGAAAAACCTTGAAATGTATTCTTAAAGAGTACATGGAAAAAACACATAAATAAACTTTCTGAAAAACACAAGATGAAATTTTTTTTCAACAAATAAACTTATTGTTGATTAAATTCCTTTTTTAACAGCATCAGCAAATTGGGCTATTTCATTTCAATTGTAAAAAAAATGATCAATTTCCCACTTTTTTTCTAAATTTTGTCTAATATTTCCCAATGAGGCTAAACATGTTTTGGTATTTATATGCCAAAACAGTCTCTTGAAAGTTGCGATTTGTTCTAACTGTTCACTTTCACTGGGGTCAAGGTCAGCTGTCAGAAAGATTTCAACACCAAGGCTATGGTGTACAATATATTTGGGTCCATTATTGATTCATTCTATTTCTGTCTCTTGAGTGACTAGAGGGTTAAAATTATTATATCAAGTCACAGACGAATCAAATTTTACACTATTTTATGCGTCGAACAAGAAAATGAAAATCTACAAACCAATCTGTCTTGTGGAGTCTGTCAGTGTGAACTGCCAGGCAGTCAGTCCTGCAACTTGTAAATGAAATAGGCCGTTTTCTGGCACTTGCATGTGGCTCAAATTTATATGGCTCAGGGAGAGAAACTCCATAGTATAAATTCCCATCATCCTCCGACTCATCCTTGGCAATATCGGAATGAAAACTCTCAATTTAATCGCCGCTGAAATCACTCTCTAATTCGCATCTCACCATTGTTCACATGCTGTTTCCGAATGTTCATGAAGTTTTCGGAGAACGTGAAATCATAGCATCTTCAGTAAATTCCGGTCTGTTTTTTTATCACGAACAAAAGTTTTGACTCAAAAGTTAATTTTAGCATATTTTGAGTTTCAATTGTATGAAAATAATTGTCCAACGGTTATTAATGTGATTACAACCTTCGAATCACTCAAAGTCATCAGCGACCCAAAATCTGCTCTTTAAATAGTATTTAACGAAATGTCATTTCACCAGATATATTAACATCCTTTATTTCATCAGGATTTACATCTTTAGGGTTGTTGAAAAAAATACAAATTTCTCCTTACTTATCTGATAAGACTGATGGTCTTATCTTTTCTTTCTCAAGCTTTATCCATTAAGTTTTTCTTTTTTGATACTTTTTCTTGTTTCATTGCTTTTTCTAGTTTTGAATATATTGCCTGAAGGAGAGGAGAAACTTTTGTTAGAGCTACTTTAATTGATGTTCTTCCAGATATACCAAAAGCCCTTAGCCTGAAGGAAATTGAAGAACTCATATTATTCATCACAATTGATTTTATCCAATAGTTGTTATATTTATCATGATTTAATTTTACATCATCGACATATTTCTCAGTATATTTTACAAATGAAGAGATTGATTGAAACTTGTCTTTTGTGTCTTGATACATTGTATTTATTAAGTGAAAAAAGTTGGAGGATAAAATGGTTTTAAGCACAGATTCATCCATAAATTAAACGGAATTATCATTAAGAAAATTTTATTTTAAGCAAAGTTTTGTTGAATAAATATGGTGAATACAACGTACTACGACGTTTGTAATTATGAATATAAATGTTATAAAAAAACACATTCAAACCAACAAACACACATTCAATATTTTCAGACAAATATCTCCACTTAACCAAGAAACAAAACATTGTGATAGATGTGATAATGATGTTGTTTAAAAAATTTATAATAGACACCTTCAATCATGCAAACACAAGAAGAATGAAGAAAGGGAAGGTGCCACTAAATTTTCCATTGAAAACACTGATGGGGCATTTAAAAATAAAATTGTTTCGCTTTCAAGACCCTGGACCATCTTCAATCAATGAAGCTGTTGATATGGTTTAACAAAGTATTAAAACTATAATTAAAAACACATTAAGTGTAATGAAAACTTTAAAGTATTATATGGGAGTAAGATTGAATATTGTAAGAGAAGATGATGAAACGACTCCATATATGAGGACAAACCCTCACTTTATCTGATCATTTCAAGATTTTGTAAGATGTGATGTTTACGATGAACTCCGCAGAAAAGAACAAGATGTTGATAACACTGTAGTCGGTAGTGGATTTGCTATTACAAAAATAATCTTTTTACATATACACATCTTAAAATCAGATCCTCTTAAAGTTTCCTCTTATCTTGATTTACCAAAAGAGATAAAACTTAAGAAAGTGGTTGTTAATATTCAAAACAAAGATAATAAATGTTTTCTATCATCTGTTCTTGCTCACTTACATCCTCCACAATGGAAACCTGAAAGGGTTGAACATTATGAGAAATACGAGTATACATTTAATGTTAAAGATTTAAAGTTTCCAATGTTATTGAGAGATGTTCCTAAATTTGAGAAAATGAATAATCTATCTGCTAAAGTATATGGATTAATGGATACAAACAAAGTTCAGATGTAAAGCATTTCAAAAAACTATAAAAATGATGGATCTCACATTGACCTTCTCTACTTTACTTCAAAGGAAAAATCACATAATGCTTTCATCAAAAATTTATCAAGATTAACCAAATAACAACTATACAAGAAAAAATGTAAAATGTATCCTTGTAAGAGATATCTCAACTCCTTTCAGACAAAAGAACAATTAAATCAACATTCAAAATATTGTTGTAATCATAAATCATCCGGAATCAATTTACCAAAATCAGGTTCAAAAATATCATTCAAAGATTTTAACAAATCTATAAAACATCCATTTGTGATATATGCTGATTTTGAAAGTATCTTTGAAAAGATTGATACTGTTTCTCCAAGTCCAAATAAATCAGACACAAATAAATATCAAAAACATACGCTTTGTGGTTTCTGTTATTATATCAAATCATCTGTTGGTGATGAATGCAACTTAGAACTTTATAGAGGAGACAATGCCTGAGATGAGTTTGTAAGATGATTGGAAAAATACTGCATTAGACTCAGAGAAATAAATGTTAATGACATTGGTTTATAGGTTTTAACCAAAGGAGAGAAAAAGGAATTTAGAAAGAACAGTATCTGTCATATTGGTGAGGAGAAAATTTAAGGAGAGGTCAAAATTAGGGATCATTGTCATCTTTCTAGAAAATACAGATGTCGAGTTCATTCCCATTGTAATCTTAATAATATAACAAGCCCCCAAACATTATTCCTGTCTTTATTCACAAAAATGCTCACTATAACACACATCTATTTATTGATGAACTTTCAAAGACATCTGGAGATATTTCTGCCATTCCTAACACAGATCAAAAATACATCTCATTCACAAAAACAATTCATACATCCCCCATAACCCATATCAGGTTTCTTGACACAATCAAGTTTATGGCAAGTCCATTATCTCACTTAACATCAAATACTAAAAAGTTACGGAATGTTAAATCACATTTCTCAAATCAAGAAGAGATTGATCTCATCACTATATGGATTCATGTGAGAGGTTTAAAGAAACACAACTTCCTTCAATGGAAAGTTTCTATAGCAAGATGAATAAAACCCATATTTCGGATAGAGATTATCCAAAAGCTAAAAAGGTTTTGGAGAAGGTAAAAATTAAGAATCTTGGAGAATATCATTATTTGTATCTTTAAACTGATGTATTGTTCATGACTGATGTGTTTGAAACTTTTAGAACAGTCTGTCATAATAACAAGCTCAAATGAGCTAAGATCCTGGTCCTCTTAATGATGACATCATAAAAACGAATATGACGTCATTGTGATGTATCAGGTTTGCGATAAATTATCTGTGCTAATGCCTGGCTTGATTCCCGCAAACAAAATTCAAACAGCTTGCTGAGTTTTGGAGATAATGGTATCGGCGATTTCCATTAGCATCGATATTATGACCAACTTTTTTTTAGGAAGAATTTCCAAAATCGGAGATGGTTACTGCCTGCGGGTGGGCTTTCTGCATATACATGGCAAGTTTCACGAAGATCCGATGAAAACTCTGGGTTGTGAAACAAGAAATGCCAAAAATAGGAATGACAATGACGTCATGAAAATTGATATGACGTCATAGTGATGCATCATATGTGCAGCCATTCATCTCTGATAATACCCTGTTCGATTCTCGCTAACAGAATTCAAAAAGCTTGCCTAGATCGAGATAATTTTTAAGCGATTTCCATTAGAGGAGATATTTTGATGTCATAACTTTTTTCTAGGAGGAATTTTCAAAGTCGGAGATGGTTACCGTCTGTGCAGGGTATTTCTACATATATGTGCCAAGTTTCAGGAAGTTTCGATGAAAACTGTAGGCTGTGACACAAATGAAACAAAAAACAAAAAAATGTCAAAAAATAGGAATGACGTCATAAAAATCGATATGACATCATAGTGATGTATCATATATGCAATAATTCATTACTGATAATGCCCTGTTCATTTCCCGCAAAGAGAATTCAAAAAGCTTGGCTAGTTTCAGAGATAATGTTTTCGGCGATTTCCATTAGCGGGGATATTTTGACATCATAACTTTTTTCTGGGAGGAATTTTCAAAATCAGAGATGGTTACTGTCTGCAAATTTTATGTTTACATATCTTCGCCAAGTTTCAGGAAGTTTTGATGAAAACTGTAGGCTGTGAAACAAACTAATTTCGGAGATAATGGTATAGGCGATTTCCATTCGTGGCGATATTATGACGTTAACTTTTTTCTAGGAAGAATTTCCAAAATCGGAGATGGTTACTGCCAGTGCGTGAGCTTTCTGTATATACCTGGCAAGTTTCACGAAGATCCGATGAAAACTCTGGGTTGTAAAACAAAAAATGTTTAAAAAATAGGAATGACATCATAAAAATTGATATGACATCATAGTGATGTATCATATGTGCGGTATTTCATCTCTGCTAATGCCCTGTTCGATTCCCGCAAACAGAATTCAAAAAGCTTGCCGAGTTTGAAATATTTTTTTAGGCGATTTCCATTAGTGGAGATATTTTGATATTATAACTTTTTTTCTGGGAGGAATTTTTAAAATCGGAGATGGTTTCTGTCTGTGCAGGGTATTTCTACATATATTTGCCAAGTTTCAGGAAGTTTCGATGAAAACTGTAGGCTGTGACACAAATGAAACAAAAAACAAAAAAAAAATCAAAAAAATATGAATGACATCGTAAAAATCGATATGACATCATAGTGATGTATCATACATGCAGTAATTCATTACTGATAATGCCCTGTTCAATTCCCACAAACAGAATTCAAAAAGCTTGCCTAGTTTTGGAGATAATGATTTAGGCGATTTCCATTAGTGGAGATATTTTGACGTCATAACTTTTTTCTGGGAGGAATTTTCAAAATCGGAGATGGTTACTGTCTGCGCAGTGTATTTTTACATATATTCGCACAGTTTTAGGAAGATTCGATGAAAACTGTAGGCTGTGAAACAAACTGGTTTCGGAGATAATGGTACAGGCGATTTCCATTAGTGGCGATATTATGACATTAACTTTTTTTCTCGTAGGAATTTTCAAAATCGCAGATGTTTACTGGCTGCAGAGGGTATTTTTCATATATACCCCAAGTTTCAGGAACCAGGCGTAGTGGCGTGCATCTGTAATCCAGCTACTCGGAGGCTTGGGTTGGAGGATCGCTTGAGGACGGGAGTCTGCGCTGGGCCGCGCTATGAAAGGAGGTGTAGGGCAGCCCGGAATCATGGTGAAACCCAATCGTTATCCCTGTGTCGTAAGAGAAAACCAGGGTTGCGCCAGGAAGGGCATCCGGCATAAACCTGTGCCAAATCAGTATGCGGATCATAACGGATGATCAGCTGTGGTAACCCCTAACGGGAGCAGCCGAAAGACGAACAAAAACAACAACAACTTGCCAAGTTTCAGGAAGTTTCAATGAAAACTGTAGGCTGTGAAACAAAAAAGTCCACAAGAACAACAATGTGAGTATGACTTGGAGATCCTCCACGAGGATCTAAAAATTCTTATGGATTAGACCCCACTCACTATTACACAGCCCCGGGTTTGGCTTGGAGTGCTATGTTAAAAATGACAAAACAGAATTTGGAATTATTCAGTGATATAGATATGCTTTTAATGATAGAGAACTCTAAAAGAGGAGGAATGTCTCAAGTATGTTCCATGAGATATGCAAAAGAAAATAACAAATATCTTTCTGATTATAAGAATGAGGACAACTCTTACTTGATGTATTATGATGCTAACAATTTATATGGGTGGGCTATGTCTCAATCTTTACCTGAGGAAAACTTAAATGGGTTAAAGAAAAACATTATGAAAAAGTTTTACAAGACATTGTTTTTTCTCCTCTCAAAAAGAATTGGGTGAAGCTGAAGTTGGATATTATTTTGAGGTTGATTTATAATATCTAGAAGAACTTCGTCACAAACATAAAGACCTACCTTATGCCCCTGATAAAGAAAGTCCAAGAAAAGATTCGTTAAGTGATTACTAACAGTCATTTAATATAAAAGGTAAATCTCCAGAAAAACTACTTCCTGCATTAAATGATAAAGAAAGTTATGTTTTGCATCAAAGGAACTTGAGACATTATTTATCTGCTGGGTTGAGAGTGAGGAAAATTCATCGGATTTTGAAATCTAAACAAAGTCTTTGGTAAAATAACTATATCGATTTTAATATAAAAAAGGAGAACAGAAGCAAAAACAGATTTTGAGAAGGACTTTTATAAATTCATGAATAATGCTGTATTTGGAAAGACTATGGAAAATGTTAGGAATAGACAAAACATAAGACTTGCTACATCTTGGAAACAGGCTTCAAAGTTAATTAATAGACGAAGTTTTGAATGAGCAAAGTGTTTTCAGAGAACTTTTGTGCTATTCATTTGAAAAAAAGAGAGTATTGAAATGGATAAACCTATTTATATAAGAACATCAATTCTTGACTTGTCAAAGTCGTTAATGCATGACTATTACTATAATAATTGAAAATCAAAGCATGAGGATAATGTGTCATTGTTATATATAGATAAAAAAAATGACCGTTTTTACAGCCATTTTTCCCTGCTGTGCAGGGGTTTGGCTTTTTCTTGAGGCAATGTTTTATGGCCGGATGCCCTTCCTGATGCCAACCCTGGTCGTCTCTTACGACACACAGGGATATGGTACACCTATTCTAACCGGGGCATACACCGGGATGTTATATATGGATACAGAGAGTTTTATATTAGAAATTAAGACAAGTGATGTGTATGAGGATATGATTGATAATATTGATATATATATATATATATATATATATATATATATATATATATATATATATATATATATATATATATATATATATATTACAAGTAATAATGTCAGGTGATGTGTTGTTTTCATCACTGAATAAAAAGGTTATTTGTAAGTTTAAAGATGAATTGTTTGGGAAGGTCATGAGTGAATTTATAGGATTGAGATCAGTGTCTTATGCTTTTACGTATATTGATAATAATAACATTGAAAGGTATCAAAAGAAGCTCAAGGGCATAAAGAAAAAGATAGTCAAGGAAACAATAAACTTCAAGCATTATTACAACTGTTTAACCTTAAAGAAGAAAGAGTACAGAAAAATGAATACAATAAGAAGTTATAAACATCAATTATATACAGAAGAGATAAATAAGAAAGCATTAGGAGCTTTTGATGATAAAATATATATTTTCGAGAATGAAATCAATAGTCTCCCTTATGCTTATAAGTCTAAGTGTTAAGATATTGGGTTGGGAATTTTATCAGGCTACCGTTTCTTTTTACTGAATTATAAATTATAGAACCAAGCAATAACCAAACCAAAGGGTGGAGTTGTAATCATCCTTGGTATTTAAATCGGAAACATAAAGAATTAGAGAAATATCAAATAAGTCTTATTGAAGAAATAACCGGGGTAAAAGTTGATGAAACAAATTAGCGTCTTCTTCTTCTTCTTCTTTCGGCTGCTCCCGTTCGGGGTCGCCACAGCAGATCATCCGTATGATCCGCATAGTGATTTGGCACATGTTTTACGCCGGATGCCCTTCCTGACACAACCCTGGTCGCCTCTTACGACACAGGGATACAACAAATAAGCGTATAAATTTAATTACAAATAAGTTGGAGGATGTAAAGAAAAAACATAAATATCCTTAAGTGGACACAAAACTTTGATGGTTATCAATTGAACAATGGAAAAACAATTTACTACAATCTCAAAATGATATGTGGCTCAGGAGGTGGTCAAATAAGAGCATTAAGAGAAGTTTATCATTTCATTTCTGCTCAACAAAGACACGTAAACCAAGAACCAAGTTCCAAGTTATTCTTTGTGAATATTCTCGATGGAAATGAATGTTGTCAGAAAATTAAGTTATTCCCTAAAGTAGAACATGGACAAATATTCGTTGGTTAGCTCTTTGAGTATAATGAAAATATGAAAGGGAAGAAGTGCTTCAATCAGTAAGTCTCAATGTTTCCTAGTCTGAATTTTGCATTTGCTGGTATGGGAGGGGGGAGAAAATGAGTCTCCCATTTTGAGCATTTGGTGCTTGGGTCAGAAGTTTTTTCCCTTTTTCCACATTCATTTGAATGGGCGTCCCAGAAACCCCATTTATCATCTATTTATGCCAGTATAATCGGTATTATTTAAAAATATATATTAAAAAAATTAAATAACTTTCTTTCGCAAGTTCCAAAAATATGCAATGGTCCAATTGTCCAATGTGTATTCATACATGACATATATATCAGTGACACACAGTAATTAATTTTTTTATGGAATACACACAAACGCATTGATATGTATTACCAGCAAATACAACCCGTCACTTTGCTGACAGGGGTACTAAGGGTGGGGATCGAAAGAGGAGGATGAGGGAGAGGAGGGTAGTGGAGAGGGGGAATGGGTGTTCAGTACATGCATTCGATCGGGGGACTTGATGGAAAGTCGGTGTGGGGGCTGGTTTAAAATAAAAACTGCTCAGAACAACAACAACAAAAAAAACACAACAACCTTTCATTTGTCCAATTCACACATTCTTTGACACCCTTTCATCTCCTCGACCTCTGGAGAGTTGTATGGTGGGGGATAAGGTTTGGGAGAAGGATCATGTGGGGTTGGGAGGGAAGGCAGCTCGAGGGGGAGGGGAAGGCAGTGAGGAAGGGAGAGGAGAAGACAGCATAGAAGAGGGAGGGAGAGCAGAGTGGGAGTGGAGGACAGCATGGAAGGGGGAGGGGTACCACGAAAGGAGGAGGGCCATCACAGAAGAGAGTGGGAAGGCAGCATGAAGAGAGGGGGCAACACGAAGAGAAGCTGCATGAAGAGAGAGGGAAGGCAGCATGAGGGGAGGGGGAAGGCAGTGTAAGGGGAGGTGGAAGGCAGTGAAAGGGGAGGGGGAAGGCAGTGTAAGGGGAGGGGGAAGGCAGTGTAAGGGGAGGGGGAAGGCAGTGTAGGGGAAGTGGAAAGCAGCATGAGGGGAGTGGGAAGGCAGTGCGAGGGGGGGGAAGGCAGTGTGAGGGGAGGGGGAAGGCAATGAGGGGAGGGGGAAGGCAGCTGAGTGAGGTGGAAGACAGCGCAAGGGGAGGTGGAAGAAAGCACAAGGGGAGGGGGAAGGCAGCACGAGGGAAGGGGGAAGGCAGCACGAGGGGAGTGGGAAGGCAGCATGAGGGGAGGGGAAGGCAGCACAAGGGGAGGGGGAAGGCAGCATGAGGGGAGGGGGAAGGCAGCACAAGGGGAGTGTGAAGGCAGCATGAGGGGAGTAGGAAGGCAGCATGAGGGGAGTAGGAAGGCAGCATGAAGAGACGGGGAAGGCAGCATGAGGGGAGGGGGAGGCAGCATGAAGAGAGGGGAAGTGCATACCAGGACATTTCTGGAGTGATAAAACGCTCCCAAACAGCAAAGTTTTCATTGTATTTGCCGTATTCTACGTAAAACCGGGCAGGAGCATTTAAAAATCAAAACCCATGCCATCTTGCAGGCAAAAGCCTGCCTGCATGCACAAACTCCACCACGTCCGACCTCCTTCAGTCACTGCCGACTATTATTACATTGCAGAAAGTATGACTGTATTTACATTAACATTTTGTCACGAAAGCAATTTGCACAAAATAGGAAAAAAGAAAACTGTGTGCATAACTGCAGGAAAAAAAAAACACCTGTCAACACTATCATCATGGTTTGTAAAAACAGGTTCGAGAGCAAGGCATTATGCCAAATGTAGTTCCACTTTCTGCATATTACTTAATCTTTTCTTCACTAAATATTATTATCCAAACATTAGAAGAAGTTAAGCTCAATGATTTTGCTTCAATAAATACATTTAGTTATTAAAGTTGCTAATTTGCTTAAATTTTCAAATTTCACTCCAGATTTTGACACTTATTGAGTCCATCAGATCCGATTTTCAAATCAGATGTATTATTTTGATTATATACTGGAATTAGTCCATGAGAGTAGATTATGTTTCCAAAGCAAGGCAAGTTTGAATGGGCTGAATAAAATGGCGATTTAGGACCACAGCAGCCAGCTGACAGAGGGTTGACCAATGATAACTAAATAAGGCTGTTAATCATCTTCAAAAGGGGTGTTTTAAGTCACACAAACACCCAATTTTCACTTATGCAATTCCGTGGAGTTCCCTTTTTATGCATGCAAAGTTTCAGGCTGATCGGTTTCATAGTTTTGGAGTTATGGAGGAGAAACCCTGACATTTCTTTGTACAACGGCAAATACAACAATAAGGGTGGGGGTGAGAAAAAGGGAGGGAGAGAGAGGAGGGGGGAGAGGAAAAGAGGGGAGAGAAGAGGGAGGAGAGAGGGAGGAGAGAGGGAGGAGAGAGGGAGGAGAGAGGGAGGAGAGAGGGAGGAGAGAGGGAGGAGAGAGGGAGGAGAGAGGGAGGAGAGAGGGAGGAGAGAGGGAGGAGAGAGGGA